>CAIGRK010045103.1:0-16159 GCA_903798315.1 Fraxinus greggii | reverse complement strand
CTCTGCATTTTCTTAAGAATATAACGACGTCCCCCTTCGTATATAAGAACAAACCCAAAAGTCTTGTTTTCGTTGAACTTCAGTTAAATTATATGAATATTTTTCGGCTCTTTGTTTGATTTAGTGTTGGATCTATTCGAAAATTCAATGCAATTAGATCCTTAACAATTATAACATGTCAGCATATAAATTTTGATTTGCTCTACTTTTCTAACATGTTTGTCGGAATGGCGTGTTTAACATTATATCGTTAGTTTTAATAAAGAAAATTTCGACAAGTAAATCTGTAATCTTAAATTTATCTTTATTCGATCAGTTTTCAATATGTTTGGTAATTTTAAGTGAAAAAAAAAAGCCTAAATTACGCATTTATTAGCCACGTAAGATAGGTTACTGGTTTTGGTCACGGCTACACATGGTAGGCAAAACTAAAACAAAAATGACATTTAGGTAATCAAATTAAAGCAAATCAAAGTTGTCAAGTGACCAACATGAAATAAATCTGTAAGTTGCGTGACTTCATGAAGATTTACCCAAAAATAAAATTGAGCGAATCGTGTTGCCATAATAATATCTTCAGAAAAGTAAAGTCAGGATAAACCTAATTTCAAACTGGGGGACTCATTTGCACTTTATCGCAAATGTCAGGGCTCTCACTGAAATTTTCAAAGCAGAAAAAGAAACGTCGACAGCAGGGTTCGAACCTGCGCGGGCGAAGCCCAACAGATTTCAAGTCTGTCTCCTTAACCACTCGGACATATCGACTTGTGCTTCATATTTGCGCCAAGTTATTTTAATTAAACTAATTTTTAACAAAATCCTGACTCCCACATCACATCAACTAGAGCCCTATTTGATGAAAATTAAAATCAAATTTTTAGTCGATTTTAATAAAAGTTGATAACATATATAGTTGAAAAGTTGTGAATCTCATTAAATATATTATTAAAATTAATTGTTAACTTTGATTTTGATTAAAATCTTAATTTTAATTTCCACCAAACAAAAACCAGTTGTAATCGCAAGTACTAACATAAACAAATACTAGTTCCGGATGTGAATTTCACCTTAAGGCTCTTTAGAATTAAAATGGAAGTCCTCGGTGCATATAAACTATCTACTTAATCAAGATCTTCAAATACCACCACCACCACTATGAAATAAAGACTATCTTAACCCTTTTTTTTTTCAACCATGCTAGATGTACATCAAAGTTGACACTAATTGGACTCACGTGAGTTGGCAGATTTTTGTACATGATTTTAACACTTTCTTCCATTAATGATCAGATTTTTTATACATATGAGAGCATCAAGAGTAAGTCCTTATTTGACAACCATTATTTCAAAACTTTTTTTCTATATGCTCATTTTTCAATCACATTCACATAATAAAATATATTGCACGTAACCCTAAAAATTTTCCCTACTTTTTAATCACACATTTTTCAAGAAATCACTATTCAAAACTCCATTTTACCTAAAAGATAATGTTATTTTATCATTATGATGGTGGAATATCGATAATGTCGCAGCTTATATGGAATGATGAGATTTGTCGGTTCAATTTTTATGAAAAATGAGTGGGATGTAATAGATAATGGATTGTCACGTCACCGATATTCCATCATCATGATGATATATAACATTACTCTTACCTAAATAATGGTTGTCAACCAGGAGGCATGTACAATGGGTGTACAACTAGCTTAATTCTTTTTCTTTTTCTTTTTTTAAATACCGACCACTATACGAATTAGTAATAACGCTACATATGGACTATTAAAAGATTATTGCTGTTCATTCACTACAATGAATACACACCACCACCGATGAGTAATTGGCTGTAATTACATCATCTTATCTTGTTCTAATGAAGTTCTCACATATACATCATGCTGCATTTCTTGTCAAGATTAGCAATTACGGGAATGACTCGTGATCATGAACACAGACCCTTCGAATTATGTGCTCAAAGTTGGAGAATACTTACAGCCAATTCATGACTCCAAGGTGCCACGAGGAACGGGGCTCGTGCTTGTAACATCGTCAGCATCAAACAGAACATCCGTCCTAGGATTCTCATTTGATGATGTCTGAAAAAAGCGTGAAACTTCTCGATAAAGTTGCTCAGCCTCGAAAGGCTTGGAGACGTAGCCATCCATTTCATACTTCAGGCATTCTTCGTTTGTAGCTTGAATTACATCAGCTGTCATGGCCAGTATGGGTATGCGCCAAGTCGAAATATTTCTATAAGCTTCTAAAGAGAGTTCTCCAATATGGATACGGTTATTAATACTAGATTCCATGTCCCTAATCCTCTTTGTTGCTTCAAACCTGTGGAATCTTTAAATTGTAAATAGCTAAAATTTCAACTGCAAACGTGAACAGAAGACTCACAGAATATCAATACAAGAAAGAGAGAGTGCAGCCTAAGTATTGCTAATAAAGTATGGAGCATAATCACCATTCAAAATTTATACATAACATAAAATTACCAGTTTAACGACCAAGTAAACTTGTTTAACGCAAAGAAAATGTACAATTCATAGTGATTCGCCCTCAAAGTGAGAGCTCAATCAACTCGCTGCAGGTTTTCACTAAAATCAAGAAGCTCACAGGAGAGATCTTGTGCCTCTTCAATCTGATCTATATAAAATGGTCCCCTCAAGTGTATGTATAATAGGAAAATAAAGCAACCAAATAGGAATATGAATGCCTAATATACCTCTATAATAATAATAAGAAGAAAAATTCGCGGTTGAGGGGTAAACGAAAATATGATTAGGCTTTATATAGTGCAACATCAACTAGAGAACGGAAATCACTTGAATCCACTTAATGCTAAAGCTATGATGCAATCAAATATACTGCAAATAGGGATTGTGTGATGCTTACCCATCCATTTCTGGCATCTGAATATCCATGAAACAGGCATCAAAATGATGGGGTGGAGTTAGCAATGAGATTGCTTCTTTGCCCCTCTCTGCATGCACCACTTCAGCACCGTATTTCTTCAAGGCACCTGTAGCAACTCTGAGATTCACCAAATTGTCATCTACTACTAAAATCTTTCTACCACGAAGGAGATTTCTGAGGGACAATGTATGAAGTTCTCCATTGCGATGATTTCCTCTGTTTCTAATACCCATGGAGTGCTGTAGGGACGCAGTGAGCAAACTTGCCCTTAGCGGTTTCATGATTACAGATGGAGTGAAAACGCTGGAACCTATGGCTCGAGTAGAACTTATTGTACCAGATAAAAGAAATAGTTTAGGAGTAACCGTACAATTGAGACTCCTTAATTTGTTGACAAAGAGAGTCGACAAGGCTAAATCCTTATCCCAAATTTCTTGTTCAATGAAAACCATGTTTGGAGGTGAGTTTTCAGTATTTATGCTAAAGAAACCATTATCCATATCACGAACTACTTCAACTCGGATTCCTAGTCGCTCGATGTGATATACAGAGACCTTCGCACGGGCGGGCCTGGGGTCCACAAGTAAAGCTCTCATTTCCCGGAATTCTAAAGAAATGGACTTCAACTGGTTGTTGATTTGCTGACTCTTCTGATCATTGACATTGGAACAGCCACGAGTGAAAACAGCAGTGAAAGTAAAGGTGGATCCAATCTGTGGCAAACTTGCAAATCCGATTTCACCTTTCATGAGATGGACCAAGCACCTGCTTATGCTTAGTCCAATACCCGTGCCACCGTGCGTTCTAGTTATGGAGGGGACAACTTGCATGAATGGGGTGAATACACGAGATTGAGCTTCTAACGGGATGCCTTGACCCGTGTCCTCGACTGATACAATTAGATTAACTTGGTCAGTCAAGGATGAGGAAAATGTGGGAACAGATTCCTCCCGACTAAAAGCTTTAAATCCTGCACAGCTTTGCCATCTATCGGCTACAGGCAACCCGCTCAAAGTGCTATTTGAAGGTGATTCCATTTCCAGTTCCATCAAATTCACAGCTTCTTCAACAAGATGGACAGTCACATAGATGTGTCCTTTCTCAGTGAACTATTGAGTAAACAAATCGTTAGTTTACTATCAAACAGAAGTGAAGTGTAAAAGCAGCATAAAACTTTTCTTCTACAGCACAATAAATAACAAAGGGCTTTTACCATAATTTGAGCGAATTATCTTAATCTAAAATTTCCATGAAAAATAACGAATGAAAATTCAGAACATTTATCGTTTAAATTTTCTGTTCTGAGCTTTTGCTAACAGATTCACAAGATCGACCATCAATAGCTGTCCTCTACTCTATACTCATGCACATTCATGTAAAAACAGCTGAATTTGTTCAACATGAAAGATCAAATAAAAACACGGTCTCACTTTGATCGAATTGCCCATCAAATTTGTAATAATTTGTCGGAATCTTCCTGGATCACCAACTAGAGCTGCCGGGACTTCATCAGAGACGTAAACCGCCAACTGTTCATGCAATTGTATAAAGGAAGCAAATCAGGCAGATAAAAGGGATCCAAATCAGAGTGCTGATAAAAACAACCAGTTGACCAAGCTAGAAGTCTGATTTATAATTTACCTCAACTCCTTTTTCTTGTGATTTTCCAGAAAATAGTGATAAAACATCATCTAAAATGGCCCTCAAATCAAAGCACACTGCCTCAAGCTCAAGTCTACCTGATTCAATCTTTGCTTGGTCCAAAACCTCATTTATGAGCGAAACTAAAGCTTTACCACTTTCTTGAGCAGTTCTTACATAATCTTCTTGAGTTTCATCTAAATCTGTATCCATAAGCATATGAAGCATTCCTGGAAGAGTAAATGAATTAAAATGTCATCAATTTTCTGGATTGTGATTTCAATGAGACGTGAGAAGCTGAAATACATTGCCAAAGGAAGAAGAAATAAATACACTAACCAAGGACACCGTTCATTGGGGTTCTGATTTCATGGGAAACAGTAGCAAGAAACTGCAGTACAACAAATTGGTTTTATATGCTTTGCACATGAGGATTTATTAGTAACTTCTGAGGATGAAGTAAAAGAAGCAAATACCTGTGACTTTGCTACATCCGCAGCCTCTGCACGTTTTTTTAGCTCCATCATCTCATGGTAATCATCCTCAACTTTAGTGATCCGGTTCATTGTGGCATGGAATATTTGCCCCATGAGCAATGCAATAACAAGAATGCCACTTGAAGTAGTTATTGCACCCCACGGCCATGGAGGTTTTAGTTTGAATCTATGTAAATAGAATGACACAATCAGGAGCAAACATAGGCTTCTTTCCTAGGTGCCAATCAGCAAGAAACTATGGATATGAGAACCATGATTATTTCTGAACAGATAACTCTTCTTTGAGTAATCTTATAGTCATGATTGCACTTCCACTGTAAGTGGCATCAACTGATTAGAAACTCAAGAACCTATAAAGGGGGGAAACATTGTTAATCACTCAACTTACAGCTAACTTTAATGTTAGTCACTATCCTTTATCTTGTTCCAAAGTGGTTGCTAAAGTTTGCATTTTGTTTTAGTTTAGTCACTCAGTTCAATTCTGATAGTTTGTCTAACAGATGTCTGGCATGAAAGATCTCCATGTTGACACAGATTTGTATTCTTTTATGAAAACTAACGGATTTTAATTGAGTGATCAAGCTGAACAAGAAGCAATATTTAGTGACCACTTTAAAACAAAATAAACTTCAGTCGTCTTCAATTCAGTGCCTAATATTAAACTTCACTATAAGTTGAGAGTAACAGTGCTTTTAACCCTAGTGAGTAATGATAAGACAAAGCTGAGAAAAAATTCAAAGAGGAGAAAATTTAAGTCACCTGCAATGCATCTCATGCTTTCTGAATGGATCTCCAAAGGTAAGGGCACTCACATGACTCATCCCATCATTCAATATGTTTGAACCATACATGCTAATCGGATTGGAGAGATTAGTAGTATCATACACATTCACAAGGATAACTTGTTTGCTAGCAAGCTGTTGAAGTAGTTTTTCTACAAGCGATTCAACATCGAAGATTCCACCAAAATATCTACATGGAAGAAGTAAAAACATAGAAATAGTTGTTATTTAACATCCTAGCCACATCCAGCTTATATCAGAAAATTTATTTCTTTATATTTGAGTGAATAAGAAACATTGGAAGTCAATATGGGGCCGTTACAAGAAAGAAACTGTTTTTATTCACAAGAATCATTGGAAGTCCATATGGGGATGTTAGCATGAAACGATATAGAAACAAGAAATAAAACTGTTTTTATCTACAAGAATATGTGAGAGTAGGTCATATACCCAGCAGTTGCTTCAATCCTTTCACTTATGGTTGCATAAGGCAGAATATCTCGTTTATAGACAGCAAAAGTCAGTATTACTCCGAGGCGATTTGTTTTGAGTAGCTTGAAAGGCGCAGTGAGGACGCCCTTTCCTGATTCTCTCGCACGCAACACATTCTCACTATCTTCCTGTTAACATTGATCGTGTTACAAAGTCTTTCTCGTCTTTTCTTTCTCTATTTCTCCTTTCAACTTCTAAAATAAGACAATATGTGATAAACAATGCTAACAATAGCCTTTCAGAAATGAATATAACCACTATCACTCTGCAAGTAAAAGGCAAATGTGGAACTTTAAAATGGCATGACTGCTGATTTTCACGGCATACTTCATTGATTATGCAGAAATACCATGTAAGTTGTTAAAGACTAACTTTAAGTAAAGTTTCGCCTTTCTAATAACTTAAGCTTTTAGATGATGTCAAAGGAGGCAGGAATCATGAGTTTAACTGACAGCTGACTAGGTGAAGCTTCTTCCTTTTTTATGCTGATCATAGAAAGTTCTTTGGAGAGCTTCTATATTTATTAGTTGCCGCTGTGGGGAAAGTGTAGCAGCAAACAAAGTGGTCAGTCCTTCAATGGAAAAATAATTCTAGCCTATATTTGAAAGTACGTGTTGAAGACCAAATTTAAGTGGATAAAAGTGTGCCCTCTCTAATAGTTTAAGATTTTAGATTAGGTGACTCAGCATGTGTATTTCAACAGCTCAATATGGTTGAAAGCTGGCCAAATCCAAGTATTAAGCAAACCATAGATCGTGATAATAAGAAATCACCTTTCCTGACAGGACATCAATAGATATAATGTGTGCAACAGTATCTTGTGCAAAGATAACAGGGGCATATTCCTCCTGCACCGGTGACGGCTCGAGGTCTGCTGGATCGTACTCATCTTTGTGAACTGGTGTTTGTTCAACGCTATCCATTCTCTTAATAGTCCATCCTTGTTGAATCTCAAATTTCTCTCTTTCGGAATGGAGAACCCTTGCAGCATATGCCACTCCACTAGTAAGAGGCCTCTCAAATGCTGTTCTTTCTGTATAGCTTGCAAAAGTTCTCTGCACGTTTTTACAGTTCAATTGTTAATTTACAGGACCGAAGGTCACGAGAAAAAGAATTTTCAAAACTTTATTGAATCTTTCCTTTCCTCTTACCAAAAATAAAATGGACTTATAGATATTTGGTATGCAGGACTAAAATGGTACTAAAGAGTAATGAGCTAGCTAGGTCTTGTTTTTCTGTTGTCTAGTCCTATCGAGTGCATGTATACTCAAAAGCGCGCAAAATGTATAAATTATAAGGATTAAGGAAAAACAATATCAACGGATGGATATAGAAATCTTAAAATGAGTATGAAACATGGATCAAAGCTCATTCAATTGACAAGTACTAGTTTACTCGAACAAACAAGATCTTGATCAACATAACGAATAATTATACCTGATCAATAGCAGAAGGGTTTTTCCCATGGTGGAAGGTTGCAATCAAAACCGACATGGCCTGAATATGATTCATGCTAACATTGAATTGATCGTTCAGCATTCTAGCCCTCTCATCACACATACTAGCAAGTGCTTCTTTCCTCTTCTCGACCGCTTGGGAACTCATACACCAGAATATCCCGAAAGCCATTAGGATCCAAAAAACGATCCACGCCCCTAAAAGCTTCCTCCACCAGTTTTTCCTCGACCCAATATGCAGAGAATAATGATGAATCTTGTAGAAACACACTGAAATATGTTCCCACAATTTCATCCATATCTTCCCTTCATCACTAAATAAACCACTTGTGGTGCCCATCACTCCACCATTATTACTTAACCGAGTATAAGAAATCAGAGGCAAACACCAGCAACATAGCATCAATACCAGACGCCACACCTTCAACCCAAATCCAATTAAATTAAGCAAATTCATCTAATTAATAGATTAGCCAAGAAAATTCGCTTCAAATGGTATGAAACTGTGCTATTTTTATCAAATACTTATAACCACCTCCCACGGTCAAAAAGAACGATAAACCGCTAAAATCAGTGAAAAATAAAGACGATCACTATCATATCCAGCCAAAATTCTTCAAATTTGTGTCCGAAAGACCAAGAATTTTGGGAAGATAAGAATTCCTTCAAACCCCACGAAGAAAGAATCAAGGAATTCCCAAGATTCCAGCTTTTTTCAATTACGAAACAGAATTTTGTTTTAAAAATCCCAGATAGAGAAACGAGTAAAATCAATACTAACCAGAAATTCTTGTAAGAATAGCAATGAAATCACAAAAAAAAAAAAAAAGAAAGAAAGAAAGAAACCCATAAAACAGAGAATCTGACTGCAAATCTAGGAGTTTGAGTTTCAAGAATTCGACTGTCAAATGAGCCAATTATAAGTTTCACAGACTAATGATGGGAAGCAATAAATAATGTGCCCACGTTGAGAAAGGGAAAGGAAAGCAGAATTTTGATTCGTATGAACACTATGAAACAAGAATCTACGAAAGTAAGATAGATGAGGGGAATAAGGTGGTAAAAATGTAAGATTGCACCATGCCACTATCTCCAAACATAGTATTCCCAGAAAAATAGTAGAAAAGAAAAGCATTTTAATTTAGTTTAATAATTATTGCATGAATAATGTACGAAAATGGAGAATAATATTTTCGAAAAGTGTCTTTCTACTTATGAGCAAGAAAAAATCCATGTTTATGCCAGTCTGGAAATTCTAATGTTGTTTGCATGTTTATAAAGAGTAATTGTCCTAATCATAAATCACTCTTGTGCCACCTTTTATGCATACTCTTAATACTTCAAAAACATTTTTATACACTTTCAAGTCGTCAAATATCAAATCGACGATTCTACCTTCACCTCCTACAGGTCTCGTCACTTGTAAATCTTTAACATGACGACTCGGCAATATCGAAAATTAAGATGAGGTATAGAGAAGTGTTTGCGTGATAATAACAACGAGAAAAAGTAAACTAGAAATTTCATTTTGATTTCAACTGCTCAAATCATTTTTTTAATCCAAGTACGGCACATACATAGTTTTTGACTAATGAATATGAGACCTAAATCTCAATATTTTTCCTACAAACTTAACCCGTTTGAAGGAATCGGACTTATTTATTTGAATTTAATCTTCAAATGAATTTTATAATTTTAAAGATAAAAAAAAGTAACATGACTAATCTAGGGCGTGTTCGGTAGGGATTAAAATCGGATTAAAATTAAAAAAATAGTCGTTATTGTTGACTTTTATGAGATGAGGAGAATCCATAACGGTCATATTTTTAATTTTAATTGGCTTTTAATCTGTACCAAACATGACCTTAATTGTGCTCATCTTAAGTTAAATATCGATAACGTGTCATATAAATTTATTAGTGAATTTTAAACTTAATTCAAATATTGAAGCTCACCATAAATTTATTCACCAATTAATTTATATGACATGTTATCAATGATTAATATAATATGAACGCTACTAAGAAAGTAATATCCAGAATAGTATCTCCAATTATGAGGCAACATGATGGTACATCCTCGAGGTGTTATTTGTAGAGGAGGAGTTTACAACACTAAAGTTTCTAGATGGGACAATATTCATTTTATTTTTAATTTTTTTCTCCCCCAAAATATTATTGCAAAGTTACCATATTTTGAGAATCTTTTTAATATTTAATAATAGGAGTAGATTAAATTTCTAATTGTTTATGAATAAATAGATGCAATTTTACACATTTTGCATATGTAAAAGTGTATATCAATATTGATTCATGACTATTGAAATATATTTTTGTATATTATCACTTTTTCTCCACGAGATGTGATAAATATTATCCTAAATATTAAACTCCTATTTTAGATTAAATTTAAATTTTTAGTAGATTTTAATAAATTTTAATAAAATATATGGTTGAAAAATTGGAGGTACCATGAAATGTGTGGTTAAAAATAATTATTAACTTTAGCTTAAAAAATTTATTTGATTTTAATATAAACCAAACACGGCTAAATAATTTTTTAACTTTCCTACTTTTATCAAACTTCGACGGTGGTTCCTTAATCGAAAAAGTTGGTAGATCTCTACTTAGAACTTCTATAACAAGTAATGCGAGAACTCAGAAGTTTTAAAAACTTTTCAACCTTTCAATTTTTATCAAAATATACTAAAAATTCGATTTTTATTCGAACCAAATAAGACATAGTATCGTCAACACAATGCGAGTATGATTTTCTTAACCAAGAAATAAGTGAGCGCCCCTTCTAACTTGGTTTATGCCATTTGTACATCAACTGTGTACACTTATATTGACACTTGATGTGTTATCAAAAAATAAGATGATGAAAGAATAAATTTTTTTTTTAAACTATCAAATGAGATAAAGACACATGATGTAATATAAACAGAAGTACAAATCACGATGTACAACGAACATGATTGTTTTAACTCCATGGAATGTGTGATAGAGAGCATAGTCAGTGACTCGAATGTCGATGCTTAGCTAAGTAGTTGGTAGATAAGAAAGGTAAGGTAAACGTAAAAGTAAAATATTTTAAAGATTTTTGACCCTGAAATAATTACAATTTCAAGGTGAAAGCTTCACCAATGATGAATTTGACTTTGATGTTGAGTTGTACTATTTGAAAGAGTTTGTCTTCTCCTTTGTTTAGTCCAAAAGAAACCAAACCAACAAACTTGAAAAGACAAAAAGAGCCCAGGTCAATCAACGTAGAAAAATTGACACCTGGGGGGTAATATTGGAAAATAAAAATTATTTGAAGATAGGATAAGACTTTGGTGACATTCTTGAGGGGCATTTTGGTTATTATAACACAAAGTGATGGTATTCGTGTGGAGGCTCTTTCGGCAAATGCTTGACAATTGATATGAAGTGATTGGGCTATCACTCCACCCACTTCTGTCTTTTCAATTGTGTTTTGGGCTGTGGGCCCAGAAAGAGATGGCCCACGTCGACGCACCTGTTCTTATGGGCTGGACCAGTGAAACTAACATACGTGCAGTTTCCATATTTGGGATGATGAAAAGTAAACTTTTTCTGAAGATAAACGAACTTTGAATCGAGCTACGAGAACTTCATTGAACTTTGTTATTGGAATATTGGGGAACTTTACCAAAATAATTTTCATTCCTTCACTCGTTGGATTTCATTAGTTGACTTGGATGGATCTGCCTACGTGGCAAACTGAATTCACACATAACACAAATTGTTGTTTAATTCTTCCAATCAGTCGTGAATTTAGAACATTTTGATACATTTCATCGAGGCCTATGTGACGACCAAAAGCTTAATCATTAACGGACAATTAACCTCGAAAAATATTTTTATGAAAAATCGCAACAAACAAGGACCAAAATACCATGGGTGATGGTCAACGACATCATGAACAACAGTACTAGCAGCGATCGATGTTTGGTGTGCGTAAATAATAACCAATGGTATTTATGTTAATAATTTCTTACGAATTATCGACGAATATTGATTTTCGTCCAGTATCATCGATGATTCCGCTGCTGGTTATTTCATTCACTAACTCTTCTATGATTATTTTTCAAACGGCATTTTCATTTTAACGAAAAGATATGTACAATATATTTTTACAATTCAACTGAAATGCCATAATTGTTAATAAAACTCATTATTAGCTCTCCCCATCAAAGTCTATTAATTACACTCACACGTAAATTATTTTATTAAAAATAATTGGAAACAAACTTTGGTCATTCTCTAAACTCTTATATGAAATAATTGAAAATTAATTTTGAGAAATTAAATAATTTATACAAAAAGGGTTAAAGTTCAAAATCTCAAACTTCGCTTTCAATAATAATTAATTATACGTAAACATCATATTCGATTAAACTTGTCTAATAGAGATTACCACAAACTTCATTCTTTTTGGTTTTTACCTTTTCTGAGCACAATTTAAAATTCTAAACAACACACTGAATGATTGATTTATTGACTAAATTAAGATTTTGACATGTGTTATCACAATATTTATGTGTGTTTCTTTAAAAATAAAAAAATAAAAATTTCACTCTTATTGGAATAACTGAACATCCAAGTTGATTAGAGCTGCCAATTTATCCTATTCCACCTTATTTTCACTTCATAATGTTCTCTCAAATGTATATACATACATCCACTAAAATAAATGCCAAAAGGTTGATCAATCAAGCCTATGATTATTGCAACTAGTGGCACCACACACCAAATCCAATCAATTATAGAAATGAAAACTTTTCTTTAACACGCATAAAAGTGGTAAATGGGCTAGCCATGGTGGTTCGAGTGGGGTCGAAGAAACACTTTTTTCCACCTTTAAATTATTAAATCTCGTTCGCTATTTTAATAACAAACTAATCTCTAATCTACTAAAAAAAAAAAAAGGACTTATCCCTCATCGACCCATCGTAACTGCACACTCGGTACTCAATTACGAATATAATCGAAGTATTCGTTAAATTATCATATACTAGATTATTTTTGTTATTTATAATTTATTTGTACATATAATAAATTATCAGGGATCAATTTACATCTTTTTAATATTGGGTTTAACTTGTTATTAAGTCCATATGTTGAGGACCAGTTATGCAAATTTTCCATGATGATATTTAGTGGAATGGATCATTTCACCCATACAACTTTTGAAATGTTGGCAATAATATCTGGGCCCCAGATCAAATGCTTCTTTTAATTATTGTTATTTGAACAAATGAAAAGGAAAAAGAAAAAAGGATATACCAAGTTGGAATGCATAAAACTAATTGTGAAATGAAATTTAGAGAGTGGTCGTGTGTTTTTCTAATTGTCGGATTGCATGGATAATCAAAAAAAAAAAAAAATACTTCTCTTTTTGAATGAATAAGTTGGCGTCGAAATTATGCAGCTCTAGGTCGAATACCAGTCTTGAATCTACATAGACAAATTCTCGTGCATTCTACGTGTTAAAATGCATTGTCGCATCTAGTAACTACGTCTTTGATGTTACTATCGACTTTTGTGTATAATGTAACAGCCTACGATCCATGAAGAGTTAAGCTCGAGTTTATTTCAGTTTAGTTACTCCTTATGGCTTTGGTTGATCCAATAAAGCCCATGTTTTTTTTCTGAAACTCATTTTCAATCGCATTGTTATAAAAAAATATTTCGCATGTAAATTTAAAAAAAAAAATTCTACTTTTTAACCATACATTTTTCAAAATATCATTATTTTAAAACTTTTGCTTTTGAAAAATGGAAAATTCAGTTTAACGGTTGTCAAGGAAAGGCTAAAAAGTGAATGGGCCATATACTTGTTCTACTACTATTTTATGGGCCAAAAAACAATCCATTTTTTATTACCCTGATGCAACAGATGTTAAATTTTCATTAGAGATGTTATTGAAAAGGAATTTTATTAAATTAGTTAAAATCTCCACCAAAATCGTTGTGTTTGTCGTTGTTTTGATTATGTTAGTGTTCGTTCTTCGTGCTGATAGTGTCGAATCTTGAACCTACAACACACACAGTTGATATGTCTTTAATGTCATCGTCAACTTCTAAATTCAACAAGATAAGAGTCATAAGACTAAACTAACGATAGCCAACAACATAAAGCAATGTTGTTTGCTGATGAGGCGCTTAGCTCAAGCACGTTTCAACTGATCTAGTGGTTATGGCTTAGACCCGATCAAATTAAAAAGCGAATGGGCCATATACTTCTACCACTTCTTTAAGGGCAAAAAGTAATCCATCTTTTATTACTTTGCAAGGCTCTCCATTTGGATTTCTTTTGTAGTAATTCTGATTAAATTAGGTCAAAATTTTTGTATGAAAAAGTTTATAAACTACAACTCACAAGTTATAAGGATATTTTAAGGGTAATTAGCACATAATATCCTCATTTTTAATTATTATTGTGGAAAACGTTCATACCTTTCATTTTTTGGCTTTTTCACCCTTATTTGCACATTTCATTGCTCAAAAGGCCTTTTTTATCCATTTTCTCAATTAAAAAATTGTGAAATGACGAAAATTCTATTTCCTTTAAGAAAACAAAAGAAAAAATAAAAAAATTATTTGAAATCATAAATAAATTATTAAAATGGTAATTAGTAAATAATATCCATATCTTTCACTTTTATTGTAAAAAAGTTCATATCTTTCTTTTTTGGTATTTTCACCCTTAATTACACATTTAATTGTGCAAATCATCCTTTCCAACCATTTTCATCCAATTTATCAATAAAGAATCGTGAAATGATGAATATACCCTCATATTTAAATGAAAAAATATTTTTTTAATTTCTAATTCTTTAATAATTTATTTGGGACTCGTTTACACTTTTTAATTTTTTGTATTTTTAAAAATTTTAAATAAATTTAATTGTGACTCGTTTGCACTTTTTAAAAAAAATTGGGACTGTGATTGTAATTAATTCTTTAGCTTTTTTATTTAAATAGAAGGTATATTCATCGTTTCACTATTTTTATTGGGAAATTGGATGAAAATGGATAGAAATGGTGGTTGCGCTATCAAATGTATAATTAAGGAAGAAAATGTCCAAAAAAAAGGTATGGACTTTTTTGCAATAGTAGTAAAATGTTTGGACATTATGTGCTAATTACCCTTTTAATAATTTATTTGGAATTCATTTACGCTTTTCAAAAAGTTGGGACTCTGTTTGCAATTATTTTTTTCCTTTTTCCTTTTGTTTTATTTAAAAGAAAGAATATTTTCATCATTTCACAATTTTTAATTGAGAAAATGGATAAAAAAAAGAACCTTTTGCGCAATGAAATATGTAAATAAAGGTGAAAATGCCAAAAAAAGGTAAGAATATTTTTCACAATAACAGTGAAATGTGGGAACGTTATGTTCTAATTACCATATTTTAAGCATGAAATTTGGTTAGCAATTACTCGTATATTAAGTTATTCAGCTTGCATAGGTAATAAATGAGAATATGATGCCCTTATATAAATTTAGTTATAACTTTCAATGCATTGACACGTCATTGTACGTATTAAAATGCATGGTGAATACGTCTTTACTGTCATCGTCAACTTCTGAATATAATCCAACCATATAAAACTATAATGATAGCCTATGACCTTCGAAAAAAAATGTTTGCTAATGAAGTGCCGAGCTCAAGCTCATTTCGACTTAGCTACTCTTAAGGGTTTCATCCCAAACCAATTGAAAAGTGATTGGGCCATATACTTCTTCTACTACCATTTGACACCGTTTTGAAAGAAAAATAATTTTTGGAATAGTGATTGATGGAAGATTGTGTGGTTAAAAAGTAAGGAGAATTTTTGGTTTATGTGTAATATTATTTTATTGATAGAATGTGTGGTTGAAATGAAGAATGATAAATTAATGAGTTTCAAACAGGGGNGGCCATATACTTCTTCTACTACCATTTGACACCGTTTTGAAAGAAAAATAATTTTTGGAATAGTGATTGATGGAAGATTGTGTGGTTAAAAAGTAAGGAGAATTTTTGGTTTATGTGTAATATTATTTTATTGATAGAATGTGTGGTTGAAATGAAGAATGATAAATTAATGAGTTTCAAACAGGGGCGAGAAAATCAAAAATCAATGTTGTATGACTCCGAAAGTCTCTCTTTGGATTTCTTTCGTAGTAGTTTTGATCAACTAGGTCAAATCTTTTTGTAGAAAACTTTGAAGCTCGTTTTGGGTTGAAAAGTTTTTATCTGTTAATACGATGATTTTTCAAAAAGATTATTATGTTGTCGTGATACTTTCTATTTACACTCGGACAAACTTAGCATTTAGCATGTTTAGTTTTGATTAAAA
>CAIGRK010045028.1:0-14664 GCA_903798315.1 Fraxinus greggii | reverse complement strand
TTCAAACCGATTTCAATGATTGGATTGGGTCGGTTTGAGTTGGAATTTATCCAAACCAACTAAGTCGATTTCGATTATGGGTTGGACTCAAAACCAAACCAATCCGAACCATGGCCAGACCTAATATTAACAAAAGAAAAAATAGTTAAATAAAATGTATTCTTAGAAATATTTTAATTAGGTGAAAAAGTGAAAGAAAGAAAAAATATATGACTTGGTTAATAAGTAATCTTGATTGGCATTTCAAGAAAATCTCATTTAACAGAATATAACCTAAGTCTATGTGCATAATGAAAAAATGACTATAATCTCATTGCTTAATTAGCTCGCCGACACTGAGTAACTTACCTAAACAAACAAACAAACAGCACATGCATGCATGAGTAGAGAATTTATATGTGATAAGCTTAACTCTAGGGTGAACGTGATTTGATTTTAATGGTTTCTTGCCTGTTTAAAATAATTATTTAAAACGATATAAAATTTTCTTAAACCAAATCAAATGATTTCAATTTGCCAAAAAAAAAAAAAAAATATCCACTATTTTTTTACGATTCGATTTGATTTCAAAACACGACTTATCTTTGATAAGGTTAATTGTAGGATGAACATGATTTGATTTTAATGGTTTCTGGCCTACTTAAAATCTAATTATTTGAAAACGTTTTAATTTTTCCCCAAACCAAATCAAACGATTTCAATTTGCATATCAAATAAAAAAAAAAACTATTTTTTAAAAGTTGATTTGATTTCAAAACACGACTTATCTAGTGACGTAGAAGTAACACTGTACAAATAAACTAAATCGTAAATATTGGTTAAAACTAAAAATCTCAATACTATGGATAATATAAAACTTTCTGTTGACCCTTTTTTGTAAGGATGATGTAGACAACAGATGTCGGGCTCACTAGCGTCCATGCAATAAAATTTCAACAAATTTTGGACGGAAAATGATGACGTTTATGGATTTGGGAGATGCTCTATGACGCGAGACAAAAATGTTCAAGTAGCGGCCATATGATCAAAGATGACTAAATATTAATTAGCAATCATAAACAACTCAACCAAAGTAGAAATGATCTAAACTCAAATAAACAAGTATGAAATAAGCAAGAGAGAAGATCAAGTGTGGGTTTTAAGTGTAAAGAGTTACATTAGATTCAAGTGTTACAAGAGTTGTTATTTATAGAGTTCAGCCGAATTGATAGCTTTTGGATAAGAACCACGTGGCATCATCTCCCAGGTCGAAGCCTCACATTACTTAGCCTGCTGC
Organism: Fraxinus greggii; assembly: GCA_903798315.1. Classification (NCBI taxonomy): domain Eukaryota; kingdom Viridiplantae; phylum Streptophyta; class Magnoliopsida; order Lamiales; family Oleaceae; genus Fraxinus; species Fraxinus greggii. Next base: position 13,388 of record CAIGRK010045028.1, on the reverse strand, counting down.
GCATTTAATACATCGAAAATGGGTCAAACGTCCTATACCTTAGGCGACAATCCTGACATTCAGTATTACAAACATTACATCAATCATTCCTAGAGATTGACTGCAGATTCTCATAGAGCCAGCGAGAGCTTCGGCTAAAGGGAGCTCCGAATTGGAGTCTGTCCCAAACCTCTTCATGTCGAAGACCTCCAATCCGAAGCTCCCTTTGGCCGAAGCCCTCGCTGGCTCTATGAGAATCTGCAGTCAATCTCTAGGAATGATTGATGTAACGTTTGTAATAATGAATGTCAGAATTGTCAGCCTAGGGTGTTGGGTGGCTGACCCCGTTATTAATGTATTAAATGCACAGTAGACTAAGTGAAGTGAGGCTTCGACCTGAGAGATGAGGCTACGTGGTTTTTATTCAATGGCTACCATTTCGGCCAAACTATATAAATAGCAACTCTTGTAACATTTGAATATAATGCAACTCTTTTCAGTTAAAACATACACTCGATCTCCTCTTTTGCTTATTTCATACTTGTTTGCTTGAGTTTATATCATTTTTACTTTGGTTGAATTGTTTGTGATTGTTAATTAATATGCAATCATATTTGATCATATGGCCGGTGCTTGAACATTTTTTCTCATGTTATAGACATCTTCCACTTCCACAAACGTCATCCTTTTCAATCCAAATCTTCAATCGAAATGTGTTGGAATTTGCTTGCGTGAACGCGAGTGTGCCGTATTGTTACACCTCGCCACAGATGCTCCACTTGAATAGATGAGTCAAAGCTGACAAAGTCAACAAAGACCCCCAATTGGTCAAAATAAAGAAGTCAAAGAAGAAGCTGAATCCCACTGCCCCGAAGCTCTTCATGCCGAAGACCTCTAATCCGAAGCTTTGGCTGAAGTCCACGCGGGCTCTCTGAGGATTTGTAGGCAATCTCTATGAATGATTGATGTAACATTTGTAATAATGAATGTTAGGATTGTCAACCTAAGGTGTAGGATGGCTGACCCGTTATCAATGTATTAAATGCGCAACAAGTTAAGTGATGCGAGGTCTCAACCTGGGAGAAGTGGTTTTTATCGAACAGCTACCATTTCGGCCAGAACTTTATAAATAACAACTCTTGTAATATTTGAATCCAATGCAACTCTTTACACTTAAAACCCACACTCGATCTTCTCTCTTGCTTATTTCATACTTGTTTGTTTGAGTTTAGATCATTTTTACTTTGTTTGAGTTGTTTGTGATTGTTAATTAATATATAATCATTTTTTATCATGTAGTCGGTGTTTGAATATTTTTGTCTCGCGTCGTAGAGCATCTCCCACGTTCGGGCCCGACATCTATTGTTCAAGTCATCCTTACAAAAAAACGAGGTCAACACTTTCTAAAAATAATTATTAAAACTTTAGTATTGATGCTAGCTTAAATATGTAAAAATAATACAAAGTTCAACCATAAAAATTAACAGTTCATTTCAACATAACCAATTAACCAAATCCAACTATATTTGTACAATTTAAGCCTCATTTTGCTCCCTAGTAGCCCAACCCATTTGGATCATACAGTGAATAATGAATTTTGAAGAAGCTAATGAATCTTTATTCTAAAATCATATTTCTTTATTCTAAGTAAAAAATTTATTTTTAAATTATAACAATTTGATTCGGTTTCAAACGATTTTAAAATATTGAAACCTAAGCTAAGCCTTTCTAAACAATTTAGTTCGAATCAAAATTAAAATATTGATGGAGCCACATGAACCCAAACTAAGCCCTTGTTTGATCCCAATTATTTCAAAAATTTATTTTTCTCTCTTATTTGCAACCACACATTTTTTAATAAAATAATATTATATGCAAATCCAAATTTTTCTTTATTTTTTAACCATACATTTTTCATTAAAATAATAGTCAAAACTGCATTTTTTGGCAAAACTCAAACATGCTTTAAAGATTCGGCTTGGTTTTGTGATTTGACGATATTTTTCGTTAGTCTTATGTAACTGCCATATTAAGATTCATTTATTATTATTATTATTATTATTTTAAACTTTAGTTATGAGTTGGAATTGATAAGGATAATTTAGATTCGTTTATCCAGACTTTTCATATGCAATTTTTGCAGAAAATTTGAGAAAATATCAACTATTAGCTGCATAATTATTGGACTTGAATCCACAGAGATTCTATTCATCAGGTTACTGATTGAACCGAAGGGTTAGTTATGAGACTGGTGTCGTTGTTTATTTAATTTTTGTAAGATTTTTGTAAGATACAAAATCTCTCTTCTAAAAAAAATAAATTTTTTAAATTTATTTTTCACCAATTATTTTGGCATTTTAAAACAATGTATTTTATGAACTCATTTATTAGTGATAACGGTTATATTTTGATTTTAAAATTTTGTATATTATTTAAAATTTTCATTTTGTTATGTAGAAACCATTTAGTAGTTATCGACCAAAAATTTATGTTTACTAAATATTGAGCTCATCTTAATTAAAAATAATCTTTTCATACGTACGTATGAGTAAAATGTTGGATTATAATTTTTTTTCCAATTATATTTCAAATAAATAAATAAATAAATGATTCACGAATTAGATATAACTTATTACACAAAAAATGTCAACAATGTGTTTTTGGTTCCAGTGATGAGGTTGCCATCTTGTTGACTATATCCTCAGCCCTAAAATTTCAAAAAATTTTGAAACCCGAAAAAAAATCAAGCAACTGGACTGGTGGGTTGAAAAAAAAATAAAAAATCGTTGATCTACTTGATACAGGTTGAGCGTAGATTGACATTCAAAAATTCTATTTTGACATACTCGTGTTTATTTACACTTTTATGAGGAACTTGAGTAAGCACTAGTGTTGCACGTCCTACGTATTGAATGAATGATATGCGTGATATTTTTGAAGTGTTTATACTGTTTTTTAAAGTAGTTGAGTTAATTAATTTTGTTAAAGGAAAAATTAAAATTGAAAAATATGAATAAAAGTTTTTATGAAATTATGTATATAATGTGAAAATGTTGAATAAGGGTTGATTACTCTTATTTTTCCATTTCGAAATCGATATGTTTTTCCTTTCTCAAGCATGGAAAAGAACTTTTCGATTGTGTCCTTAAACAACGTAACTTGAAAATTACTTCCCTGAAAATATTATAAAAATAACTCATTAGTCTAATAATAAAATTTCTATAAGAAAAGTATTGGCTAATTCTAACATATAATACTTTCCCATCCCACAAATTTAGTTTTAAAACTTCAAAAGGGTCGTTCTTATTGTTGTATATCTCAATTGAACTTTTTCGAAGTATGTATACTTTTGTAATCCATTCTTCTTCAAATACATTCAGTTTTCTCATAAAGATATAATCGCAATATTTGTTTTGTGCAATCAATCATACAAATATGAAAATAAATTTATGATATGACAACTAAAATATACATGAACAATTAATAAAATGGAAAGAGTTAATATTAAACTGATGACATGACTGATCATTTTGTTGATCTATTGATGAATCAGACCCCATTTCTATTTTTCGATGATGATATATTCATCTGTGATGTTTCTAGCATAGAAAAAAAAATTCATTGATATGTTAGTTTAGTCACTTATTTATCAATGTCGAAAAAATTCATATAGCAAATATAAGATATATCATACATCTCTTTATCAAGTATGTGATTGTGTTGAGATACCAATATGATTCACCGATATATGCTAATTATAATTAACATTTCAAAATTTGTTGGTAAATATGAAAAAAAAAATTCTCAAATGATTTTATTTAGTATAAAAATCAATTAAAAACCAATACAAACAAGTTTTTGTTCACTTTTCAACAAATCCTAATTGCCAAAGTTTAATGCACCTATGCTAATATCCCCACATCTCTCCAAAAAGTAATTATTAAATCATAGTTTAATAGATAATAAAACAAATAAATAAAAATCATAAAATTAGAAATATTAAAAATATAAATTGTCAAGTCAAAGATAAGTCACAGTGATTTGGTATTAGAGTTCCGACAAAAATGGCTCCACAAATTCATAAATATGAATAAAAAAAATAATGCAGATTTTCATGAATATGATGATACAATAATACCATAGTCACAAAATCCGGCTCGAGCTGGTCGATTGAATCGAAAAATTGGTGACCCGAACCCTTGATTGAGTTGGGCAAATTAATTTGATAGAAATACAAATGACTCGGTTAAAATTTGACTTTGGCTGAGTTAACCGACGATTTTAATATTAAATCACCGGTCCAATTGAGAAGTTTGACCGTTGGGTGAAAGGAATTGAACATTGGACTTCTGACGAAAATAATTGGTTCCTCACCACAGTAGCGGAAAGTGTTTTAGTATTATTTATGTGCAATAATTTATATGTATCTAATGAATCATTTGTAGGTTTTCATATATATATCCAACATTTTCCTTTATTTCATAGACAAATAATTAGTGAAAAATAACTTAAAAAACTTTAATTTTGGGAAAAAAAAATTTGTACTTTATATTTTTTTAAAAAAAGTTTATGCAATGACCCATCGATTCAATCAGTAACCCAAAACCAAGTACCTTGTCCAGGTCGATGTTCGGGTCAAGTCTAATAACTATAAATAATACTGTCGGGGATGTCGCGTACTTAGAATGCCCCCAAACGAATGTATATATGCAATTAAAGTGATTCGTGGTAATATATAAATCTAAAATAGAAATTTCATATGATTAAATCCACGATAGTAAATATTAAATTGAAATGCGAACCAAGCTTATCCAATCACAAAATAATAATAATAAAATAAAAATTCAATTCAATTCACAATACTAATCAACTTATAAGTTGCTTATATTCATCATTTAGATGTACATTACTAAACGAATTAAAAAATAAAAAATAGAGAAAAAAGAACTACATTGTTTTTTAGCATAATCAAAATTTCGTCGGATCAAAACAATCATTTTTTTTTTTGAAGAATTTGTCTCGCGTAAATCGACTTCTCCAAAACTCCAATACCCAATATGAATACACTCACATACATAAGCAACATCTAGGCTATTTTCAAGTTTTGAGAAACTCTAGCCCACAACAAGTTGTTTTCATTGACAATTGTTCTTACCTTTAACCCACAACAAATTGTTTTCATCGACATAGTCCTGAATGAGAAATGTTGATTTTTATAGCTATAATGATCTTAATTATATTTATTACATAGTGTATATACTAACACGAAGCAGCCCGACATCTCCCCTCTCATTTATTACATTAACTATTAATTATAAAAATATTCATCTCTCAATTCCTTTCACATTCTCTCCGTTGGCTGGAAATTAAAAGACGTAGCCCCAACAGACTCTTTTCATCTTCCTTCATCATACTTTTCTCTGTACGTGGATAGTTTAGAATTTCAACGCATGTTATAATGTTATAATAACTTATTTAATTTCATATAACGATAAGTATAGTGGAGAATAATTGAGGATTTAAGTGTAATAATGAGCAAAGATTATAAAAGTTTATAGCAATTATAATGTTGTGTATTTAATAAAAATCTTAGTGGGAATATAATTAGCCCATCATTTGGTGTTCCGTTTTTATTTAAATTTAGGTATCGTGAGAATTCATATGTAATTACCAATTAAAACAACTTTTAGATAATGCCAAATATAATTTAAAACAAAATTTTATCAAATTATATATTAACATTCTGTATGCATTAATTTTATTACTTTAAATATATTATTTAGTTATTAAGATATGTATGAAACAACCAAAATGAAACAGCCATTTAAATAAGAAATTATGGAAGAATTTTCTTAAACTGGCTAATTCAACCAAGAGAAGAAATTTAAGTTATATTTTTATAATAAAAGCTGTTGATAACAATTAATATAATATTAAAAAGACTAATTCAAGGAATTATTAACAAATGGAAAAGAAAAAAAGATTTTTTTTTTTAATTTCATATTGAATAAATTGAATCAATGATACTAATTAATTATTAACAAAATTAAAATTAAATAAGCATATATTGGACATATAAATATTTAAGGAATTAATGTTATTAATTAATTATTAACAAAATTAAAATTAAATAAAAAAATATATTAAGTATATAGCTAAATACGTAAGAGTAATTTGGGTATTCAAAAGTTTCTCGTCAATCATCACTTTTAATATATTGTTGATGAATTTTTAATAACTAGGATAGTCAACTCCTTTACCATTTCTTTGGCCCACGAGCATGGGTTCAATAAAAGAAATTAACATGTAGTGACTTCGGTGAAACTTTTTCTTCAATTGGTCAAACTAGTTGTACAATATTGATATGCTTATTTTTGGATTGAATTATGCTGAGTGCACATTCCATAGATTACATTTTGGTGTACATTGTATAGAAATCTAAAAAGTGTTGAACGAGAAAGTATGTTTTTTAAAAACTATTCAATCATGTGATGACGTGTGACACAATGTAAAAAATAATGTAAAACAAGATAGATGTAATATGATTGTTCTGGATTTAGGCTCTGTTTGAGTCCCATTTTTTAAAAATTATGCTCCTTGTACATCTTGCATGACATTTTAGTTGAATTCTCCCCCATATGGAGAAAATATGTGTAGTGATGTAACGGACGAGTTCAAAATCAAGAGTGTAGATATTGTCACGTGAAAGAGTGTAACAGAAAGTGCAAAGGAAAGTGTATGTGAAGTATGATTGATTTTTTAGTACATGTTGACCTCCGTCTATTTAAGAGTTCGTCAAGGTGATTGAAGCCGGTTTTAAGTCTTAGAATAAGGTCCTCATGCCAGGACGAAACTCCCAGTTTGGTTTAGCTCAGCTAGGTACAACTTCCAACCCAACTCGACTTATCTTCAAGAAGAAGGAACTGTTGTAGTCATTTGTGGAACATCTTCATGATTTATCTCACTCGAAGACTACCATCACACATTTATCTAACCCAATCATTTCGGGACATATGGCAAACATAACGTGGCACCTCTAATTGTGACGTTACAATTAGGCAATTATTACTTCTCACCTCAGCTCCAACTTGGCACATAGAAACTGACCTCAACAACCAATCAAAATTAGGTCAGCGACACGTACATTAAGGCCAACACTGTAGCTGATTTGATGTAACACATGCCAATTTGCCTATTTCCTACTATAAATGGGGTTATAATGGTCACCCATAATGACCGAACTCAACTATTGTACGAAACTCTCTTCAAACTCATGCAAAAACACTCTTTCGTTATGATTTTAACAATATTTAACTATTTCAGCACAATTTACATATTTTAGCTTAGACTACCTATTTCAAATCATCAATTAAGTTGTCAAAAGTGACCTAGTCATTTTTTGAGGTCAACCGTACATATTTTGTAAAAAATAATTTTTCGAAAGAATGTATAATTAAAAATAAAAAAAATAAAATTGAGTTCCCAGGTAAATTAATTTACTAATAAAATGTATAATAAATTTGAAAAAAAAAATGTTAAAAAGAGTGTAACGGAACGTGGAGTGAAAATGGTGCGACAATTGTCTACTTATCTGTGGCAAGGATGGGTCCAAGGATTGAATGGTAAAGAATATACCTTTGCAAGCGCAAGTCAAATCCCCACAAACAAAAATAGTCCAAACTTTTCAGTAATCAACTTTTCACATTATTGCACTTTTATTCCTTGATCCACTCAGATTTTTGTCCCTTCAGAACCTCACAACCTCCATTATTGAGGCCCATATAGCTACAATTGTTTATGTTTCATTATCTGTCTTGGTGTTTGTGCAAGTTTTTGATTGTGTAGCGACAAAAGAAATGGGGCATGGTACTTCGAAAAATGAAGCCTTGGAGCTGGAGGAGTCAACTGACAGTTCAGGTTCAATGCCATCAAGAACTGAGAAACTCCGGCAGCGGTTCCACCTACGCCGCCGCCACGGTAGTGGCTCAAACTCGAAATCCACTCTCTCTAAACAACTCCTCAAGGAGGACTTTGTGGGCATCGCCCTCCTCCGCGTCATCAGGGTACACCTGTTTTATTCATATAAAAACACTGTGAATGAAATTCATGCCAATATCTGTAAATTATTGAAGTGTGTTTGCTTGTTAATTCATGTTTTCGTGTTTATTATAGGCGGAAATGAAATTCAAGGACAAGTGGCTTACTTGTGTGTCTCTTGGGGAACAGACTTTTCGCACTGCAATTTCTGATCAGTTAAGCGTCCAATGCTTCTATTTTTCCATACTTCTCTGCATTTATATCTTGTACAGTGGTCATTGAACGTGACTGGATAATTATAAGCTGGTGAATTCTTGATAGTTTATGGTGTTTTTTTTTGCTTGAATGTCTACTAATAATCAACTGTAACCAAATACTGGATACACTTGCACTGTAAAATTCTACAGGGAGTGCGCAAAACAAGGTGTTTGCAAGGCAATGTGAAATTAAAGTGAATTTTTCGAAATTAAATGTCATTTCCAGTTGGTAATAGCTTGGAATGAAGAAAAAGCGTGCACATCATAAAATAAGTTAAGTAGAAGATAAAACATAATTGGAACGTATTATAAACAAAGTGAAGAATCTGTCTTCCCTGGATGAAGATAAATTATAGCAGATGAAAGAAAGAACTGATAAAAATGTAAAACAACTTGCTGAAGACGTTCAGGATGTATTTGATTTCAAGCATGAAATTTGCGTGGAAAGAAAATAAGTTTTAGGCAATGGCAATTGAACTGCCTAGAACTTATTTGCATGAAAATTATTAATTAAATGTGATTGATTGATTTAATGTTTAATTTAGAAAATGTTATACTTGTCGATCTTTTATGGGTGGGTAGACGAGAGAATGGGGAGATGTGTGTGTGTGTGAGAGAGAGAGAGAGAGAGAGAATTGCATGGAAAAAAAACCTACACCTTCCCAAAGAAATGTTTCCCTTGTTTTTGAGGAAAATGTGGTCAGATGACCAACTTTTGAAAATATTTTCCATGGGAAAAATGTCAATCAAACACCTCAAAAATAGGAACTTGGGTGGAAAAAGAACAATTTTCCTGAAAAATAAAGCCAATCAAACACGCCCTTAGCGTATTTGTCAGCATAATTTGTCCAATCCCTAGTAAAAATATATGCACTAAAAATGTTTGCATCCACTTCTTGGCTTTGAGATAGCTGATACTGTATAGAAAGAACAACTCTGCATATATCATCATCATAGTTGCCACTACCATTATTTGATGTCTCACGACAGGGAGATAAATGGAAACATTTAGGTCTTCTATCCTTAGTTCATGTATGCACAAGAAGTCATTCTGTCATCCTAAGTCAATATATGTCTCCTTGTGGTCCTGCACAGTGTTAGAGCTTTTCTTTGGATAGAAATGAAAACATCACTAGTCGTAACAATGAAGGGACAGATAATTGGTTAAGAGAGAAATAGTGGAATATGTAAGATATTTTTGTCTTGTTACGGATAGTTTCATCTTTTATGTTGTTACGGTTTTACGTTTTATCTTCATATTGCCATCTTTGTAATGTTTTTCATATAATTGAATAATATGCTTACATTTTGTTTAACATAACAGAAAAGAGAGAGATAAACAGTAACTGAAAATTTTATGGTCAATTTCCTCGAAGGCTTTGGCAATATAATGCCTGATGTCCTTATTGGACTTGTTTGTTTTGTAAAATTGTCGATTTATTTAGAAATTCCTGATCTTCTTTTTTTATATCTTTTAAGGAAAATTACATAACGCCTACTTTTGGCTCTAAAGAAGTCCTCCCAGAACTGGTCAGGACCTACGTATAAAAACTATTTCCATACAAATTCTAAACGCTCTTGAAACAGTACTGTTTCTTTTTTATATTTAGATATCCGGGAACTCATGTATCCCATAAATAACTGGGTCACTTTGCCAAATTAATTTACTACAGAATTGATATGACAAGCGATATTCCTTCAACAGAGATAATATCATGTCAATTTTCTGAAGGAATTCACTTTTATGGATATGTTAATATGCATATTTCTAAAGAAAAACTTGATTGTCCATCGACACACTTCTTTATTCTCATATGTTGATTTTGTTTCGTTGTCTGTGCAGAACTGACAACCCCGTCTGGAATTCTGTGAGTAAATCCAATACTTCACTTGGCACTTGAATTTCTGTGTAATACGTTTGAAGCTTTATATTCTTCTTTTATCCGCTTCATTTGGGTGCTATATATCATATTCAATGAGAAAAACCTTATTCTGACTATTATTCCACTTTTCGAATTTATGATAATGGCAACTATGCAATCGATGTAAATACCTTATATCTACACATAGTACTACACTTTATCAATCGAGGATTTGAGCAAGTAAAGGATATAAGTAAGGAGTACGATAATATGAATGTTCACTCTTATGATATATATGGCATGAAGGAATTGACTGGTCATTTGGAGGACTGAAATTTTCCATTTGTGAAGAACGTAGAGGTTCATACCTCTCTGGCTTAAAGAGTGTTCCCCATGAGATTCTTCTAAAAAAGAAGACAGTCTTTACCTCCTGAAATAGGTTGATTAATCATGTTTTTTATATAAATTGTCTGTTTCGATTTTATTTCTTTCTGCATAGTGAAGATGTTTTATTTATCTCTCTTCCACTAAATTAAAATGTTTTGGTGATTATATCTTTTGTTACCACAAAGGAAACCTGTACTATTTTTTCTACTGTCATCTCTTGTTAGAATACAGAATATTGAGATATGTGATAGTAGTTTCTACATTTCTCCCCCTCGAATTTCTTTGATGCTTTGGCTAGGCTATTTCTACACTAATTGAAGTGCTATTTTATGCCTGGTTTTTCGGTCAACGATGGTATATTTAACACATTGTTGATTAGTTTGTCACGCTAATATTCATTAAAATTGACTTCATTTTCTACAGGAGAAAAAACTTCTTTTGGAGAAAAAAGGGGCACGTGTTGCGAGAATATCTGTATTTGAGGTATGTATTATATCTGCTATTGTTGACACCATTTTATTCTGAATGTGTGAACTTCATATCAACAAGCACCACTTTTTCGTTATAAAAATTTATGTTTCTCGTGCTCTTCTGAGTTTTTGTGTTCTTGGTGTTTAATTCAAGATCTTTTGAGGTAAACATCTTTTGATTGCTGTATACATGTTCACTTCATTGTATCATTACATGCCAACTCATTGTATTTGTTGTTGATGCAGACCAATAGACTATCCAAGAACAACCTTATTGGCTACTGTGAGATTGATCTAGCTGAATTTTTTACTCAGGTGATAAATGCTGTTTCCAGGGTTGTGTGCTTTATGTTAATGTATTTTCGTTGTTGGATGGAGAAATTCATTTACATGATAATTGATAAATGCATGGGTTATTTGCAGAAGCGACAGGGAAACTTAATATGACCACTGAGTCTTTAAAAAAATTGCTTTTATATGTTAAGAAATGTGATTATTGGTTCAGAAGCATTACTACTCCTCCATCTTTTCTCTTCTCCTCAAATTTAAAGCAACTATTTTTTCTTTTAAAACTTAGTGCAGGCAAGGTTACTTGGTATAGATTTTCACCATTCATCAAGAGCTAAACACTAAGCGTCCGTTTGGGAAGAATTTATAAGCCGTTTAATTTATAAATAGACAGAAATGAGTGATGGATAAATGGATTGTAGTTGTGGGCCCATTGGAATTTGTTGTTGAAAATGGAGGTTGACCATTTATAAACAATTTATAAATTTTGCCAAATGGAGGCTAAGACTCCGGTTGGTAACATAATATTTCCAGTTTTTCCGTTTTTGTTATCAAAATTTGGAACACATAAACTAAAAGAATCCTGCCATTAATTAAGATTGGTCAGGTTTGTTTATTCTGTTTATTTTTCTGATTTCGTCTTAATAATTCATTGCTTTAGATGGAGATTGCTATTCCACTATGCAGAAAGTACCGAATAATGTAGTGATCATATAATATTCTTTCCAGATTTTTTTATCTCAATTTTCCTTTGTAAAAAATTTGGGAAAGATGTTTTATTATCAAAATAAATAAATAATTTTTCAGGAATCTGATTCTGAAATGAAGGTTGATCTGAAAGATCCATCAGCTGCTACAGTTGTAGGTAGTATATATCTATCGTGTTCAATTGAGGTAAAAATCTTTATGATACACTGCTCTTTCTGATAGATGTGATCCCATCCTTGCCTTAAAAACTTATTTAACACTTACAGGATCCAATAGAAACAGAAAAAAGTTTGGTGAGGCGCATCTTGTCTATAGTGGTATGTTATAACTTTCATCTTCTTTTGTTATATTTGCATTCCGTGTATCTACTACTATAGATCGTAGTAATTGCTGAAGTCATTGTATGTAAAATGGAAGCACTTTTATGTGCACATTGTTAGTGTAAATAATTATATAGAGGCTTAATTATAGGGATTGACTTAATTATAGGATTCTTTCTTCCTAATTTAGATTTCTTAATCTGTATATATATGTATCTTTCCTATGAATAAAGATATCAAATTATTCTTTCTTCATTACATGGTATCAGAGTTAGGACTCGAAAATAGTTGAGTCTTAGGTTACCTTCGTTTCCCTTCTTTAGCTCCGTCTCTGATTTTCGGTGTTTAGAGTTGTTCGGAGTGTTCTTGCTCTTGGGTAATCAACGTTAGCATTTTGGTCGGCATAATTGGTGTCTGCAGCGACGGTCGAGGGTTGTGCGGTTGTGAGCAGATTGTGGCCCGCTTCTTGGATCCACAGTATCTGCGCTATTCTTCGTTGGAGAGTATCAATTGACCGTGGACTGTGGCTGATTGTGGTGGTGATTGGATTTTTTTTTAGAACTGTCAGGACTTATTGTTGCCGTCAGGTTCGTCGTTGATCGTCTGGTGCGGTGTGGAAGAGGATCGTGAAGTCCACTTCGTGATATTGGGCTGTCTGTGGGTTGGGCCAGGTGTGTATATATATATTTTTGGGATTGAAGTTGTTGGGTTCTGTGAGGTGGGCGAGGTGTATTATTTGGGCTCAAGTTGTTGGTAAAATATTTTTTTTTTTGGGACTTGGGTGTTGTTGGGCTTGAGTCATTTTGATTACTTTGGTTATTGGGTTTGTTGGGCCTTTGTTGTGACTGATGTCATTCCAGTGATGTCCAAAATCACAGAACATAAGTTGGTTGGTCCAAATTATTTAGATTGGTGTAAGAAAGTTCGGATTTATTTGCGGAGTATCTCTATGGCCGAGCATCTTACTGAAGATCTGCCAACGGATAATACTAGCCAAACATGGTTAAGAGATGATGCCCGATTATTCTTACAAATCTGGAATTCCATTGACATTGGGATAGTCAGTTTGATTAATCACTG
>CAIGRK010044970.1:0-10493 GCA_903798315.1 Fraxinus greggii | reverse complement strand
TTGAACTAGATTATCTATTCATTATACATCGATGCCACGTGGACTGAAAATCATTTTATTTGTCCACCATGTAGACTGCAATCCATAAAATGTATTGAAAATGCTTTTAGTCTTGTAACTCCCCAAAAAAAAAATGAAAAAAGAAAAAAAATCTTACTTGATACGAGTTGAGTAGAAAAAGTAACCAAGTGTCAATAAGCCTCTTATTTGTATTGAATTTCATACCTACATGTTTTGAAGTCGAGAAACTATACATTTCAGTCCGTACAATATCCAACAAGTAGGTCACAATATTCTTATTGTAGCATATGCTATTTGAGTCATTAGCCTTTAAATTTTTTTAGCACTTCAAGTTTCGAGTAGATGGTTTTCGTCCACTTATACGTGCAAAAATCATAATTTTATTAAATAAGGTTTTTTCTTTTTTTTTTTTGCATAAATAAAAATTAAATAAATAAATAAGTGAAGAAAAAAATAAACAAAAAGTAATAATAACTTTCTAAGGGAAACCCATATACTAAAGTGTTAAAAATTCAAATCATCAACTATGATGTAATTAAAAATTGTTGGAGATCGACATACTATATTTAATGTGAGAAAAATTTCAATAAGACAGTCTTATGTGTACATGTGATAGGAACGTTCTTTAAATTTACGATACTTTAAACGCCGAACAACTCAAATTAAGAGACATTGACATTTGAGTGAATTATACACCTATCTTGTTTTTTCTTAACATATCAGACGTCGATTTGTCAGGATCTAAGTGGTTTGAAATTTTAAATGTAACGATTTGAGTGAACAATTAAATCACTTGTGCGTATAAAATTGTTCCATTGAAATCTTTCTCATTTTTCAAAGGTAGAAGATCCAGCTATAAGCTTTCATTTTGATATTTGATTTTTGGAACAAAAATTGGAATTCTTTCCCTCTCCTTTGATGTCAAATATAGTTTTTGGGGGACACGTTAAATATCTTTCCCTGTGGCTTTTCAATAGGAAAAAGACAGTTAATTTCATAACAAAAAGGCCATCTTTGACCAGAGTATAGTTTTTTCTCTTCTTTGCCGCCATGGACCTATGAGGACACCAAACTCACCTACACGCCATTAATGGATGACAAGACCTTCACCCCTAATGTTTATGAATCATGCCGCGTGTAAAACATTGGTTCACAATATTAATTGACAACATCCTATTTGACATAACTATATCCATTCATTTAAAAAAAAAATGTTTTCTACTTCACATGTTAAGATTTTAACAGCACATAGGTGTCAACAATTGTTGTAAAAAAATTCATGCATAAGATGGTGCGTGCCATTAATGGGTGGCATGACCTTCAACTCTACTTGTCCGCATTAACTTTCTAGCTCTATGAGAGCTTTCAGCAAGTGAAGTGTGTGACTTTCTTGACTGAAAGGGTAGCATCTTTAATTAATTAATTGTGTTCATCATGGCGGGCAAATGAATAGGAATCCTTTGGTTACACATTAATTATGATGTTCCATTTCAAGGTTATAATTGGCATTTTGACTCTTGCTTTGGTTGCAAAATAAATGTTGACGAGGATAATACTTGACGGGATAAGACTTGACAAAATTAAGGAAGAAAGGTTTAGTGAAAAAAATATTGTTGCATATTAGTGTTCACTAAAACGATGTCCTCTTTGATTCAAATTTTATTCGTGTTCGGAATTTGCTATAAAAAGTAGTACAATTCAAATTCTCTCTCATTTTGATGGACTCTAAGCGAATATCACTTACTACAAAATTAATTCTCGAGGCAACTTCATGTCTTATTGGGTATTTCGGTTCGTTGACATTTCTATGCTGCTTTTCAAGGTTTTGTGAAAGATTTAAGCATTTTGCGATTTAGCCCTCGTTTGATAATCATTATTTAAAAATTCTTTAATTCTCATATTTATTTTTAATCACAAGTTCACATAATAAATTTTTTTGCATGTAAATTCAAAACGTTTACCTATTTTTTAGCGACACA
The DNA here is from genome assembly GCA_903798315.1 of Fraxinus greggii. Taxonomy (NCBI): domain Eukaryota; kingdom Viridiplantae; phylum Streptophyta; class Magnoliopsida; order Lamiales; family Oleaceae; genus Fraxinus; species Fraxinus greggii. The sequence continues at coordinate 8,493 of CAIGRK010044970.1, read as the reverse complement.
TTCTCCGAAAAATCCTATTTAAAATATCATTTTATTTTTGAAATTAATGACCATCAAACACGAGTTTATTGTCCTCTAGACCTCCCTCCTATAATGCAATGCCGAGATGACACATGTCCGACTCTATTTGGCCAACCTTGAGTGAACAAAAATTAATGAGTTACTGCATATACTTATGCTTCAACGATGATGTCCATAAATTAATATTTACAACAATGCTACATTAATTCAACTAATAACACATTCAATTTTAATTCTTACAAAATAATGTAGTCAAATCTTATGATATCTTTTGCGCATTTCTTTATTGACTTCTTCATATATTTGGCTGTTAAAATCATAGGAAGAGTAGAATAGCGAGCTCACAATAATGAAAAGAGGCGCAGCCAAACTTCCAATTCGATTTCTCTATGACAACACTACGATAAAATAAGAGATTTTGCCTGAGCTTTAAATTAGAAATATGAAAATCATATTTTGGGTTTAAGCTAAATTAATTAGTTAGCAAATTTATTTAGAAAAAATAAAATAATTTGGCTTATTTAAGATTAAAAAAAAGTAAAGATTCGATTTTTATTCAGTTTTTCGGTTCTTGGTTTAACATAACCAAACACTTCAATTGTCGATTCAGACACTCGTTCGGGTATTTAACTTAAAAAGAACTGCTCGTTGTGGTTCGGTCGGTTCGGTTTGATTCGTGAGTTTCGTCTAATCCTAAAAGAAATCACTTTTTTTCTTTTTTACATATAAACTAGTAAAAGTCGACATGGTTCGTATGGGCAATTTCTAGATTCTTATAATATTGATCATGTTGACATCGTTTTTTGCATGGATGACGTGGCCAACAAATCTCGGGTCCTCTCTCGTTCATATAAGCTTTTAATCCTGCACTTTTGAACAAATCATAAGTCGCACGAGGCCTTCTCCGAGATAGGAAGAGGCGACTATCTACACTCCGACGATCAAGTCAATCAATGTGCGAGTGAAGGGGTGTGGAACATACTAGAGACGTGAGCCACCAAGTAAATCAAGTTGAATTCGAGAGGATAAAATGTGAGTGAATAGAGAGCAAGTTTATAGCTTGAATATATAAGGTTACATTACTTGTGAATGGAAAAAAATATGAAAAAATGTGTAATATTGATCGTTAGATGGAAAGACACATGATCTCATCCTGACGGCCGACCTGTCATTTGATCCATCATAGACCAGGTGTATGTTTGGGCATTTAATGTTCCTGAAAAGTTGCAACCTTAGAGCGTAGGCTTGTCCTCTGGTTTGTGGACTTATAATTTGACCTTAAAGAGATTGTTGCAGTGAGTTGTCGCATCAAGGAGCTCCGGAAGATATCCTAAAAAGATGTAAGCTGGAAGATGCTTTAGTAGAACGAGGAGGCTAGAGCCTCTCACTTCCTTCCCACTGCATGGATAACACTTCGCCTCGATCATGGAGGGTCGCCAAAGAGATGGCATATCGGCTAGAGCATTAAATCACTTCGACTACCTGTGAGGCATCACCTCGGCAAGGTAGGAGATGACATGGAATGTGGACTTGCTTAGCTAAGGTGGTGACCTAAAGCCTCGTCAAAAGGGGCGTAACAGATAAAAAAATAGTTGTTGAAATTATCATAATGCTCTCTCGAGCTCTTTGAACTCTCCCCTTCAACACTAGAAAATGATAATATAACATAAATTGTCCCATTTTGTCCAACCTCTCAAAAGTGTTTTGATATAATTTTACTAATATGGTACCGAAACAATAACATGTATGAAAAATGTCCAATTTCCTTAATTTAAAGGATTTTTTTTAAAGATTTATGAAATATATCATCTTCTTTCCTAAATCTAACATCAAATCAATATTAGAAAATGCTTCGTTTGACTCTTTCAACATTTTAAAAATAAATAAAAATTCTTAATTGCACTAACCTTAATAACAATGTATGTTCAATGAAAATAATTTAGAAAATCAATTATAACAGTTTTTATATTAATTGTTATTCTATAGTTAAAAATCAATTTCTTATCCATTTAAAGTTGGAGTAATTTTGCAACTTAAAATATTTTTAAGACTACATGCGTTTATTTATTGGTATCAATTGTGGATGATTTCTTTTTTCTTTTTTTTTTTTTTTTGGGCGAGAGTAATAGAAGAGAAGAATTTATAAATAAAACTAATAAAATTGTTAAGGGATATATATCCCACATCGATAAATGATGTAAACACAGAGCAATTTATAAAGATTTTGTGCTACTGCTCTTAACAAGGTTGACCTTTTAAAATGGAACCCCAAATCTTAACATACAGAAACTTGTACACCAAAGAAACAAACCAGACCACACACAAGCAGGTGGGATCAGCCATTTTTTGCAATATTTAAATATACTATGGGACCTACTGTTTTAGTCCATTCTAGCCATTTTTTGTTGCTTCTTCTGTATAAATGGGAAAAGCTTAGACCATAGTCCGTGGCAGCGGGGCACGAGTCGAAATTGCGTCACCTGAGGATCCGATTCAAACTTCAGGCGAAAGAAAGGCACTCCACCGTCTTCTATCCAATAGAATCCCCCAATAAAAAAATGAATAAATACGTTTATGTCCCTTGCGAAGCAGCATATAATTTCCCTTTCAGTATTCCCTCGTTTACAAAATCATCGCTATAAATCAAAAATAATAATTTCCCTTTCAGTATTCCCTCGTTTACAAAATCATCGCTATAAATCAAAAATAATTCTCCTGCCTAATCTATTGAAGAAACTATGAATTTCCAGAAGCTATCACTCTTGTTACTCGTATTTTTTATAGTGAAAATAAATTCGAATGCTGATGAAAAGTTCGATGTTCGCCAACATTTATGCACAGTGTCAAGGTATCGTTCCACCCTCTTACCGCGGGGGATTCTACCGTTTATTTTTTATTATTTTTTTATTTTTTGAGTTTCTGCACAGTTGATTTGATTGAATTCGAAAAATTTGTTTTTCTGGTATTTTTTCATATAATGGAATATGAACTGCGCTAGCGTAGTCGGATTTTGTTGATATATATCGGTTAATTGAATCGATAGGATATATTTTAATTATTTTGGTATCCGTTTCTCTGTCTGTTGTTTTCGGGAGGGCAGACGATTAAGTTTGTTCACATTTTACATATTTCTGAATTTTGCGCGCAGGTATCATGTTGCCAAAGAAATTTCTGAGAATTCGTTTGTTCCCTCGAAAATCAGCGATCATTGTACACCTATTCACCTAAATCTTGTGGTAATCTTTTTGAATTTTAAGTTATAGTTTAATCATGCCATGCATAGTTTTCTGGGACCGAGGCTCTGAAATCTTATATAGTTGAATTGAAAGGCAAGAATCGATTGACTTTATTCTTGCTTTCTGCTTGATGTTTTGAGATATATCACTAATAGATAGGCATCAAATTTGTGCATGTTCAACCAATGTTTATGTATGGCGTACTTAGCTATTTCTAGATAGCTAGTGGAGTTTTTGTTGCCGAATGTGTGTAGTCATCCAACCTGAAGTGCTTCACTTATTGATATGATAACAATGTAGAGTAAGGTTTTGATGAGATGGGATTTGTGATTGCAATTTGAACTTAAGCTATCTGTGTCCCCTCATTGAAGGAAGATTTCCAAAAATCTTCATTTTGGAAGAATCTTCAAAACTTTTAAGTTTTTGGTACCAAAAGAACCCCCTGACAAAATAAAATTGTGGAAGGATAGAAATCATCGTAAGATTTTAGAAGTGCAATTTTAATTGCTACATCAAGTCAATAGGTCCAGTAGTAGTTAACTGTTTTGCTTTCCGTGTTCAGAAGTAATTGTATGTACTCTGTAAATCTCTGTTTAACAGACTTAGTTCTGCACAAATAAAGGCTACAATCACTTTTGATATGTTGCTACCATCACATCTGAATGCAACTGCATTTTCATATTTTGAAGTGTGTGTTTCAATTATTCCATATTGTAGTGACTTGCTTTTAAGGGTTGGTTTGGCAGGCAAGACATGGAACACGTGCTCCTACCAAGAAAAAGTTGAAAGAATTAGAAGCCTTGTCCACCCGGCTACAATTCCTTTTGCAAAGTGTAGAAGAGCAGAAGAAATCTTTACACAATATTCCTGCGTGGTTATCAGGATGGAAATCTCCTTGGAAAGGGAAGCACATGGGTGGAGAGTTGATTAGTGAAGGAGAAACTGAACTGTACGAGCTTGGGATTAGAATCAGAGAAAAATTTCCAGAGCTGTTCAAAGAAGAATACCATCCAGACATATATCCAATAAAAACTACTCAGGTTCACTATTTACAATTTACTCTTACTATGAAACTAGAAATTCATATTTTGTTAAAGCTATGTGCCAATGAAAAAAGAGATGCAAAATGACCTTACTTCTTTCAAGTCAAGCTTCTTGAATTGATAAGCAACTAACTGATGATATAAACCCCTTATGTGATGACATTTGCTGTTGATCATTCATTGTGTTGCACGGACGCTTCAACTAAGATGACATGTCCGTGTTGGACATGTTTTCAATATCGACACTTCTCTTATATTCGACCATGATCAGTTTGTTTCTTTATTAGAAATTTTATATATTTTTAATTCAAAGTTAATTATTAAATAACAAACAGATACTTATAGTTAAAACAATTCAAAAAAAAAATAAAAATTAATAACAAGTAAACTTATATTATGTAAATGAAGAGTTTTAAAAAATTTAAAACGTATATAATTTTTTGAAAAATTGAGTCGCTGTATCGGCTTTTCATAGATTATTTTTCTCTAATCTTCGCATGTTTGATGAACGTTTATGGTATAATATATGAAATTAATGCTCCTACTTGATGATCATTGCTGTTGGCTTGTTCATCCTAGACCTTCTTATGTGTGATTGGACATATGTAGGTTTCTCGAGCCTCAGCTAGTGCTGTGGCATTTGGCATGGGGCTGTTTAGTGGGAGAGGAAATCTTGGATTAGGGCGTCATCGAGCATTTGCAGTTACCAGCGAAAGCCGTGCAAGTGATATAGTGTTGAGATTCCATGATTGTTGTCAAAACTACAAGGTAAGATCATCACTTGGGATTTATTTGTAGTATATTTTTGCAATTCTATTAGCCTATACTTTTTGTACTGCTATAAGTACTGTGTAAATCTGGGTTGGGTTTCGATGTTCCAATTTTCTTTGTTCATTTTGCAATCTTTAAGAGCAATACGCTTAACTGTAACATACATCTCTCATGAGATTAAGAAGAAATTTTGCGTCACATGCACCAAGATGGGATTGTCACTAGGTATTCCTAGATAGAACTTTGACAGGACAGTCAATATCACTGATGACGATTGTGATGGGGTTTGAAATTAAAGCTGACCTGTAATTTTCCTTCATTGTAGGCATAAAACTAGAAGGTAGATCATGATTTATTTTCCTGTCTCCATTTTGTGTTAATTTAGGAAATTTCCATTCTGTCATCTTCACAACTCCGATTCTGCTAGGAATTTTAAATAAAATGGCGTAATATTTCTCAATAATGTAGACAATTGATATATTGATAGTCAGCATATTGAAATTTTTATCTAAATTGCTCTTTCAAATTCTCCAATTCTCCAATTCTTCATCTTCTCTCATTTCTCCATTTTCCTCTTCTTTTTATCTCTTTCTGTTTCAATTTGTATAAGTTAGATGATAAGTTATGCCCCTTTTTATCATTTTACGACTGGATTGCAAGTGTATGTTACATCAATTTCTAGATCATAGTTATCAGATTAAGTACTACGTATCAGTTTGAACCTTGAGTCTTATCCTTCATAACCTAAATAACCAATGAGGACTACTTTAAATTTTTCATGAGTTGCAAAGCCTTCTGACTTGTTGATCATTAACTGGCTAGTTTTTAAAATAGAAGCATTTCAATTATGCATATTGACTTGAAAATAGGACGTTATTATGACATTTAGCCCTTGTTTGAGCTCCATTCTTTAAAAATTCGTTTTCAACTGCACATTCTCACATTGGAATAATTTTGCACGTAAATCCAAAATTTTCCCTATTTTTTAACCATGCATTCTCCAAACAATCACCATTGCCATGTTCTAGATCCGAGATTCTTTGGTGCAGTTTACTATTAAGTGCCTCTCAGTGTTTTTTTATTGATCACTAAGACGATATTGGATAACACAATCAGGATTTAAAGACAAAACAATCAAGTACTTATTTGAGAACATTTAAGTGGTATAATTTAACAGGTAGAGACAACTTAAAATTCGGATAATATCTCCAGTGATTATAGCTTGACTTGAACTGAAAAATGGGTGTGGCATAAAAGGCTTTCAATGTAACATAAAAGTTGAAATTATTTTAACAAAATATATAATACAGTCTGTACGTGCTCCTTTTTTTAGGATGAAATCAATTCAATAGGTGAAATTGACTGCCAGCCACAATTTTCAATTATTCATGTTGGAACAGTGAAGTAATTCCTCTGATTGGCACTCAATAATTTAATGTTCAGTCTCCGGTCTTCAGTTTCCATACTATACATTACCAATGGCCTTCTCACTCTCAAACTTTATATGGCATGAAGTTCCTCATTGAGTGTATTAAAATTTGTCCCCTTACATGGTGAATTGTGCATCTTTAAACTTCGGAATATTGTAGTACTGCCTTGCTCTGTGGTTAATCTTCTTTTGTCATTCTAGCTTTGAAATATTTTACAGCATATTGAAAATGTGGTATCTCGTTTGCTGGTCAAATAATTTGTGGAAGAAACTGATTAGCTAATGTGGATGATATTACTATCCAAGCACCATTAACCAAGCAATTCTAGACTTCCATCATGTTGAAGAATTACTTTTAAATCATTAACTTTTATACCTGGATACAGGCTTTTAGGAAAAGTCAAGAACCAGTTGTTGATAAGCTTAAGGAACCCTTATTAAATGAAATTGCACAAGAACTAGCAAAGCGCTGGGGTCTGAATTTTACAAGAGAGGATATATCATCTCTGTGGTTTCTGTGCAAGCAGGTAATACATCAGCCATGTTATTGAGTTCTACACTAAATTTTTCTTTCAGATTTTGAATATAATCTTTCAACAATTGACTGCTAAACCAGGAAGCGTCCTTATTGAACACAACTGATCAAGCTTGCTCTCTATTTAGTCCATCTCAGGTATTAGTTTCACCCCTTTGACTTCCTTTACTGTAAGCCTTTGGTTGTAATATATCAACCAACCTCTTAAATTGCTATTATATGTCAACTTTCCTTTACATGGATAGGCTTTCTGAGTAGGTGCTCAGTTTGAGATCTATCTTTCTGTTGCAAATTGAGTCTGTCTAAAATACAGTGATACGTTAATGATTGACATGATGAGAATGCTGTATTTCTGGATTCATGCTCACAAACCTGCTAAAAATGCTCATCTTAGGTTGACTTGTTGGAGTGGGCAGATGATCTGGAGTTATTCATACTGAAGGGCTATGGTAATTCACTAAACTACCGAATGGGGGTGCCATTGCTTGAAGATGTCATCCAGTCGATGGAGCAAGCTATTAATGCTAGAGAAGGTGAAGTTAACAATACATAAGGCCTTGATGATTTAGTGGTTATGCATTCTAAATTCTTGCCTTTTCTTGAACAGCATTTTTTTGCTTTCCTATCTTATTAGGAGGATTAGAAGTTCAAACTGGAAGGCATGAATTCAGAAAACTAATTATGATGCAGAAAATATTATTATCTTTATTGTATTTTCACTTCTAGTTTGGAAGTTGTTCTCTACTGGTGGCTTGGAAGATCCACTTCTAGTTGGACTCTCTCTCTCTCTCTCTCTGGTGATGGAGGAAGGGGGGAAGACGTAATACATGGGGGCTCCATTAGCAACATAATTGATCATTAGTTGACAATTACTACATGGATGTTGATGGATTAATTCTAAATGGATTTTGGTCAATTCAATAAGTTATTTGCATTTTAAATGGATTTAATTGTTGACAATTTCTCCTCACTTGAGTACTGTTTAAAAAATAATCTGGGATTGAGGATTCTATGCTATTAGCCTTTGTTTTTGAAAATTAAACTTCTTTTCTTTTGTTTAAAACATGCGATACAAGTAATTTTGTTACTAGTTTTTTTAAGTGCATAGGATTAGCATCGGTAGTGACTGCTCGTATTCTGCCGGAAAAAGAGAAGAAAAACTGGGTAATGTCACTTTTTCAAAGGGGAAGGTTCCTACAAGTACTGCAGCTTGGTTGCCTCTGTCAAGAAGCTATTGTTTTGCAGATAAAATAATGTCTCGTCCCTAACACTGATAAATGGGACTAGCTGTCAAAACAGTTGTAGACGTTTAATCTTGCAATTTAAATTTCTTTTAATGATGGCTGACTTCTGACTTTGAGTATTCTTAGGCAGAGATTTGTTATCAGATGTGGGTCACTTTAGGCCAAGAAAATATCATATACTCCCTTTCCACCAGTTCGAGTTACCATTGTTGAT
>CAIGRK010044957.1:0-11964 GCA_903798315.1 Fraxinus greggii | reverse complement strand
CAACCATCTCAATTTATCATCTTATAAATACTATGAAACCTCAATGGAAAGACGTGGCGTACTTCGTGAGAGATATGGATTTTGAGCTCTATTTGTCTGAAGACTGGGACAAGATCGATTTTAGAGGATATTGTGAGGATATCATAATTTTGTTGAACCACAGACAACAAGAGCTAGCACTAGAACTTGAGCCTGAGCCTGAGCCAAAACCTGAAAAGGACCCAGAGGAAGAGCCTGAAGAAGAGAACCCTGAAGAAGACCCAGAAGAGGACCCTGAGGAAGACCCAGAGGAGGAAGTCGAACCGGAGCCGGAAGACCCTGTCATTAATTTGGTTACAGATTCAGACCCCGAGTCATGCATTACCTCGAATGATGAGACTCCACTAAAAGAAGATTTTTAGGACTCAAAGAGATTAGCTATAGTTTTATTCCTTTAGCAAAAGTTTATTCAGTTATCTATNAAGAGCTAGCACTGGAACCTGAGCCTGAGCCAGAACCTGAAGAGGACCCAGAGGAAGATCCTGAAGAAGACCCGGAGGAGGACCAAGAATAAGACCCAGAGGAGGAAGTCGAACCGGAGCCGGAAGACCCTGTCATTAATTTGGTTACAGATTCAGACCCCGAGTCATGCATTACCTCGAATGATGAGACTCCACTAAAAGAAGATTTTTAGGACTCAAAGAGATTAGCTATAGTTTTATTCCTTTAGCAAAAGTTTATTCAGTTATCTATTGGATTTTATTTTCTTAAAAATCAGATATTATATTCGAAAAATTTTGATTATTTTTTTTACCATTAATATTATATTTCTGCATTATCAGACTTTCCTAAATTAGAATTTTAATTGTGTTAAGAAAATGCCGAGACAACAAAAAAACCAAGCAATGATCATCAGGGATTTGTTGAAAGCTATACAAGATTTGGGTAGACAACAAACACATACGGGTCCCCAGAATGCAAAATGCTAGCAACATCGGTTCAATTGTGGAAACCCATTGGCAGCTGAGGAATGTATAAGAGGAATGGAGCGAATCTTCAAACATCTCTCTTGCACTGATGCCCAAAAGGTATTATGCGCAGAATTCATGTTGGTTGATGCTGCCGGCCGCTGGTGGGAGTCTGTTTCACATACTAGGACTGAGGCACAACAATGCAACCTCACTTGGGCACGTTTTAAGGAGGAGGTGATGGGAATGTATTTTCCACAAGCCCTGAGAGATCGAAAGGAGACAAAGTTTCTACAACTTAAGCAAGGAAAGTTGGCATTGGTCGATTACGAGAGGAAGTTCAAACAGCTCTCTAGGTATGCAACACATCTAGAATATACAGAGCAAAAGAAGGCTATAAGGTTCGAACTCGGTCTACGACCAGAAATTGGAGGAATCATAGCATCGCATGAATTCACCACATATAAGTAATTTTTTTCTTTTTCGTTTAGAGATTAGTATTTCTTAGATTTCCAATAAACGCTTAAAGTTTCGTGATTTAATGTTTTTGGATTAATTGGATATTATGAAATTTTGAATCTTCAATTAAATATTTCCACTTTATGTATGATTATGACATGTTATCGTAACATCTCAAAATCTAAATCAATAAAATTTGGGGACGTTACAATTTAACTTCTCTGAAAAGTCTTATGGCTTTCAACATGTTAAAAAAGAAGCTTACTTCAGCACCAGTGATCATCGCACCAGATTGGAGTTTGCCATTTGAATTAATGTGTGATGCTAGTGATTACGCGGTGGGGACAGTATTGGGATAACCGAAGAATATGATATTTCATGTGATATACTATGCAAGTAAAACATTGACTGATGCCTAGCTAAACTATGCCACTACAGAGAATGAACTGTTAGCAGTGGTCTAGGCCTTTGACGAATTTCAGTCATATCTTGTGGTATTAAAGGTCATAGTCTACATTGATCATGCTGCCTTAAAGTACTTGTTGACAAAGAAGGACACAAAATCGAGACTTATTCGTTGGGTGTTACGACTACAAGAGTTTGATCTAGAGATAAGGGATACAAAGGGCAACGAAAATGTGGTAGTAGACCACTTATCTCCACTTAAGCCAGGAGAGTAGAATGATTTCATCAATATTAATGATATTTTCTCAGACGAGCAAATTTTTAGCATGGATGGAGTGCCTTGGTATGCTGACATCGTAAATTATTTGGCCAAGTCTATCACACCACCGGATTATTCAAGTCATCAGAGGAAGAAGTTCTTCGCTGACTTGAAATATTATTTTTTGGAAGATCTCATTCCTTATAGGCGATAAGCATATCAGATTATTCGACGATGTGTGCTTGAGGAAGAAGACCCTAAAATATTTGAGCAATGTCACTCATATGCACATGCGGGTCATTTTGGGAAATCCAAAACAGCATCAGAAATTCTACAATCTGGGTTCTATTAGCCTTCAATATTCCGAGATACTTCTGAATTTGTGACACTGGAATAAGGAATGAGATACCTCTAAACAACATCCTTGAGGTAGAAATTTTTGATGTATGGAGAATTTATTTCATAGGACCATTCCCACCATCATTTTCGAATCAATACATACTGGTTGCTGTTGACTACATCTCCAAGTGGGTAGAAGCAGTAGCATTGCCAACCAATGATGCTAAGGTGGTGATTGGGTTTTTAAAGATGTATATTTTCACTAGTTATGGCATTCCTTGGGCTATAATCAGTGATGGGGACAATCACTTTTACAATTGTCAATTTGAGTCATTGTTGGGTAAATATGGCATCCAGCATGTGTAGCAACTCCATATCATTATCAAACCAAGACCAAGTTGAAATCTCTAATATGGAGTTGAAAAGGATACTAGAGGTAACAATGAGCTCTTCTCAGAAAGATTGGTCTAACAAGCTTGACGATGCATTATGGTCTTACAAGACAGCATTCAAAACACCTATAGGCATGTCTACGTACGTTGGTTTTTGGGAAAACATGTCATTTGCAAGTTGAATTGGAGCACCGAGCATACTGGGTAGTCAAAAATTTAAACTTTGATTTGAAAGAAGCTGGTGAAAAGAGATTGCTGCAATTGAATGAAATGGATGAATTTCGACCGGAGGCTTGTGAGAATGCAAAACTTTATAAGGAGCACACCAAAAAAAAGGCATGATATGTATATTCTGAGAGGGAAGTTTGTGGTGGGGACAACATCTGTTATACAACTCGAGACTCAAGGTTTTCCCTGGGAAGTTGAGGTCAAGATGGTTCGGGCCATACACAATCAATAAGGTGTTTCCATATGGAGCAGTTGAAATCACTCACGATAGCAAGGGAACATTTAAGGTGAATGTACTGAGATTGAAACCTTATTGGAGCGGCGATTTTCCAAAAGAAAAGTCCACCATCTATCTCAGCACACCGGAGTGATTCAACTGAAGTACAATCAGCTATAGACTATAAACTAGCACTGATTGGGAGGCAACCCAACATATTCTTCCCTTTTATTTATTTCACTTTATGCATTAGATTAGGATTTTTTCATTCTAGAAATTTTTTAGTCATACTAGGTCATTTATCGTCTCTAGAGGTCACTAAGAGTTTATGTATGGTCCAAATTGGTTTTAAATGCGTTGCACATAAGTTTGGAGGTGTTGGAATGGTATTTAGTTGATTCGATTGGAAAGTCATGCATTTCGATGCAAAACGATCAAATTTTGAGCTTTCCGGGATCAACATGTGTTTTCAAGGTGAAAAATGTTTTTGAACCAAATTCATGGCATCCATACACCCCATGTGGTTTAAAATGTGTTTTGACAAATTTTAGGTGCGTTGGAAAGCCGGGTTGCATTGTAGAGTGAAAATTGAGTTTTTAGCGAAAATCGACCAAAAACGAGTTTTCAAACATTTGAGTATGTTTTCACAATTTTTCATGCCGCACTTGCTCATTACATTAATTTGAACTTGTTTCACATGAAAATTGAGGCCTCGGGGATCTTGAGGGGTTGAAAGAGTAAATGTTTGCAATAGGCAAAACCGCTTCCTAGTAGTATATGCGACTGCATAGTTCTACCATGCATGCGGATGCATGCAACAATTTGGCACTGACTAGTTGTTCTATGTGACCGCATGTATTTTTTCTTTGCAGTCGTATAGAACAAAAATTAGGCCCCCCGTTTGTTTCAAAACACATGCACATAGCACACCACACACACCACTCCTCACTTCTCGCAACGGTCACTCCAACACTCACGCACACGACCCACAAACACAAGTCACCCCTAACTTCTCCTCTTGTTTCCACTATTCTTCATCAATATTTCAAGGTATGTCATCAAATTCTTTTTGCCCTCATTTTTGATCGTTTCTTCTTTGATGCTTGAACATGAACGTGAATGCTTAATTGAAGAGATGTGCATTAGGTAGATGATGGTTCCTTGATATTGAGTTGTATTGAGAAAATTTTGGCTTGAGATATAACCATGGATTTGAGACATTTTTTGACCAAAACAATGCTTCCAAAGTGGTCGATAAATGTCCTATAAGAACAATTGTTGTGCATTAGGTCTACTTTAGCATTTGAGCTTGTCAATATTTATTGTAGTGTTGATGATTCTTTGGAAAATGTAATGAAAGCACCAGGACCAAACATGACCACACATGAGCATGACATGTCTAGACACACGGCACTTCACATCCCTCAATTCGTCCATCCGTTTCCTAATCCAAATGATGTCTGTTTGACCTCAAATTTGAATATGTGTATGACTACACTACCTTCTTTCATATGCCCAGAGGTTGCTCAAGAAAGTTTCGATTTTTCACCATGTCGTTGGTAGGTGAACTTGCTTGGTCGAACATGGTTTTAAATGCAAAATTTCATTTTTTTGAAATGATATTGGGTTGTGAACTACATTTTGACAATTTTTATGTAATACTCATCATTCATTATATATTTTGTCTTGCATGGCATCATTACATTGTTATATACTTTGTTAAGTCAATTACATGACATCTTCGATTATGCAAGTAGCATGAATGCTTTGACATAAGTTTAGGGATTTGGTGCTCATCTTCTTATATTATCTTCAAGTGCTATAGCATTCATTTATGCATCACATATGATTTACGTGTTTCCATTTTCTTTGTATTACAGAATGCCTCCTAAACGTACCTCTAAAGGAAAGGAAAAAGAAGCATCCACTTTAGGTACTGCACGAACTCGAGGACCTGAATGAGGCTTACGACAATTTTTAAATCAAGAGGCCATCACTCTTTACTCTGATATCATTAGCCATTGGGCACTGTTTCTCGAGCGACTGGTTAAACTGGGGGATTTTTTCGAATTTGAGATAGTCACCTTGGTCTACAACTGTGGTTGGGAAAAAGTCATAGAACGACCACATCCTACGTACAAAGGACTTGTTCGTGGTATCTACACAAATTTCAACATGGACATCGACAATCTCGGGTCTGAACATCTAAATCTGACATGGGTGCGAGATAAATGGATCATGTTTACACTTGAGGTCATACATGACTACTATCAGTTGATCTGAGATAACACTGTTCCTATTCCCGATGATTTCCATTGGAGCACGGTCGGGGGAGTTCTACTTGGGCGTGAGAATGCATGGCCATTACAAACTAGTGGCATCAAATTGAGCCTACACCGTCAATAGCTATTCTTTGGTTGTTTATTTGCCATAACATCGAGCCCACCTCACATAGGACCACATTTATCGATCCAACGACTGGTTTACTCTAGCACTTGGTGAGAGGACGGAAGATTGGTTTAGCCACCTTCATTTATGATTAGATTCACTCTCAGGGTGTCTGGGAAGATCGTCACCGTTCTCTAATTTTCCCGAGTCTAATCAGTGTCGTTTGCAAAAGAGCTAGCGTTACTATCCTATCCAGGGAGCTTCCCGAGAAACCTAGCCTCTTCATTAAATAGACTACCTTTAAGGCTCATGATCGAGCAAGGGAAAAACATAGAGAGAGGCAAGTGAGGGCGCACTTGAGGCAACATCATGTTGTACATAATCTAGAGGCTGAAGAGGCCAAGATGCCTGAGGCACCAACACCACCGGCACCTCTGGATGTTGATACATAGTTGTTGAGACAGATGTTCACTACCATGACCGATTCTAGCAGAGATATCGAGAGTCTTCAATAGGCTATGGGTGCCATTGGCACAGATCTCCAGACGGTAAGGAATGACGTGCTTAGCACCAGGAACTTCGCTTCTCCCAGAAGTCGGGAATCTTTAGCTGGGAGACGAGAGGTTGAGATCCTGAATGGCCGGCTGAATCACTATGTGGGTAGAGTTGATGGGATTCAACTGAGAGCCAATTAGAATTGGGGAAAGTGTGTATCTTTCGAGCGAAGTAAGGAAATATTTAACTGCTATGGGTTAGGTGTTGAGCTAATCATGATCTTAATATGTTGGCATGAGTTTTCACACACACGTCAAGTATGCATGTAACAAGTGGAGTTTGATTTGATTTTGCACTGTTGTAGTTATTTCTTTTGTTTATTTCTAAGTTCCAATCCTGAGACTTTACATGTTGTCAAACCATGTTTTATAAAGAGTTAAGATATAGTTTTGTTTGAGGACAAACAATACTTCTAGTTTGGAAGAGTTGATAAGTGCGTTTTACACACTTATTTCATGCCATGACCACAGACAATTGTTGGCAAATATGTTGAAAAACAACTTAATTCTATGAAATTGTGTTTTGCAGGACAATGTGATGAATGTGGCGGAAATTATGAGAAACAAAGTGAAAATGGACTAAAACGAAAGAAAACCAAAGTTTAAAGACCTAGTTGCAAATAATTGAAAGGTGACTCGGAGGAAGAATTGACCATGTGGAGATGGCTATGTCGAATTGAGCTAGGGAATGAAGTATTGATTGAAGAAGAAGCGGGACAAGAGATCGAGAAATGAAAAATGAAATTTGAGGACCAAAATGCAAGTTTCGTGGATTGGATATATCTATGCGGTCGAATAGATATAAATTCAACAAGAACAAGGAGAGCAACATTACGAAGCAAAGATTAAATTCAACAATCGAATGGGTGATGTCGTTCTTCATTTATTTTTCTGATTTTCTTCGTTCTACCATGCTAGGCTAGTTTAATTCTGTACTAGGGTTAGATGAACTATGTAATATGTTTCTTAAATTTTAGTTTTACAATTTTTGACACCAAAGACACGTTTTGAATATTTGAATTGTTTATATGAATTTCTTTTATCCATAATTTTTGTATACGTAATTTCGTGAGTTTGGTGGCGTATTTCATGTGGTTGAAAGAAGTAAAATATGTTCGATGTTGTGTAAATCATCATAGGTTCCGATAGGGAATATAAATATGCCGTCATGCCCTATGTGAATCTTTAAAGGCTCATAAAAACACATGCATTCTTCTATGTTCACATCCAACATTGAAATATAGTCGGGACACATCTTAGAATATGTTTAACTTTACTCGAGAGAGACTATTAAATAACTTTGGAGCATTGATTCTTCAATATTTCAATCGTGTGTCAAGGTATAGTACTAGGTTTGGAGAATACTATTACATCGGGATTCGTGATCGTAGTACATTCAACATATATTAGAAAATTTCACTTTGTATTTGATTTCAAATTCATTTAGTTTAGTTAAAGCATTCATAATCGCATCTGCATCATTAATTTAGTTATAAATTCATCAAAATGAACATTCTCATCCTTTTATAGTTTCGGTTAAGGTCACGGTAATTAGAATTAGATCAAATCAATCCTTGTATGACGATACTCGGACTCAAAAAGTCCACTTTTGTTAATGAACCGTACACTTGCAATGTGTTTTATTCGAAATATATTTTCGTAAACAGTGATCATAAGGTTGTGGAGCAAATGTTCTTCTAGTGGAAGAAAATGTTCTTCCTAGGACAGGTTGAAGGTGTCCTGTATTTGTACTTAAGTGTATGACCTATGTATGTAATAGAACAATATTTTCAATTTGAGGGCGTGTGTACAACAATATCGATGTAGTTGCGCCTTAATAAGACAAAAATGAGAAAATTGTGGACGCAAGTTTTGCTAGTTTTATGTCATGTTTGGCTATCTATTAGATGCAACGATCTTTATTTATTGATCATTATTGTTCATATCCGTGTTATGATTTTGTAGATGATGGAGTGCATGTTCTTCGAGTTCGTGAAATCCTGGTGGAAGTAATCAATCAATGAAAATTAATACTTGTGTCCTCTTTCGTTTATGACTTGTAAAGTAACTATTTTGATTACTCTTTCACGTTAAATAATTATGAGCTTAAGCAACATATCTTTAAAGGGACGTTATAATTTGCCACGATGAGATTTTGTTAAGAAAAGTGTTATAAGTGTCTCTATCATCATTACTTAAGTCGTCTATAAAAGCAGTCAAGTCAGAACTTGAAATCTTGATGTTTTTGTTGTTTCTGCTATTATGATGCGACTCAAATTTGTATTTTTGTAATAGGAGTCACTATTTATAAATGAAGATGAGGCTCATTATAACGACATTTATGCACAAGCCGTTAACTTACGTATTGTCCGTTTTAAGAGAGCTTGAGCCCATCTTAACCCTCGCAAATTTTGTCGCGTCCCCAAGATTCAAACACGTGACCTCCCCTTAAGAGAGAATTAAGTTGAATCCTAGTACCAATTGGACAAGTTTAATTGGTACTACCAATTGGTATTAGGCTTCAACTTAAGTTTCTCTTAAGAGGATGTCATGTGTTCAAATCTTGGAGAGGAAATCTGTGAGGGGTAAGATGAGTCCAGGCTCTTCCAAAACAGACAGTACGTAACTTAACGATTTGAGCATAGAAATCGGATCGTTATAAAAAACGCGCACATGTGGGCTTTGGCCCAACCTACTAACATGTAGGTCCTCTCTATCCGAAGACTATTGGTATCCTTAGGGACCTAAATCCAAGTGCCAAACTTGAGTAATATAAAGTGGTTTCTATTCTATTTTTCCTATGTGGGATTGCGATTTTTCAATTTCCTATCAATTTTTATTTTCAATTTATTTCAATTTCAAGTGGTCACTTTTTTACCTTAATTTTTCATTCACCCAAAATTGGTTTCAAGAAAATAAATACACTATGTTATTCTACTCACGTAGTAGAATGCACTCGGCCAAAGAGATCTTTCATCCAACTAATGTGACCCACTTAAATAATTGGTAAAAGGTTGGTCACACCAATTAACTAAAACCAATTTTTCAACAATAAGTGTATTTTATGCGCTTATCTAGATTGTTAAATATGGGTATTTGAGAGTAAATTTGGTGAATTATAGCTTAATCTTTTGTATATATTGTTTATTAGGAAAAAAATCGAAGATTTGAAGTAAATTTGGAGAAAAGAATGAAAAGAGATCTAAAAAGAAAACATTCCACAAAGTCAAGGAACTAAATTGAAAATATTCAAATTTTGATTTGGACTAAAGAACGAGGATTGAAAACTACATGAAATTGATATAATTCAAAAAATGAAGGACCAAGATTTCATGAAGAAAGGACTTGAACTAATCGAAGGAAGAAAGTCGAGGACCAAAATGAATATCTGGCAAAGTTATAAGGTTACATATTGGCAAACCCGAGAGCAAAGTCGCATTGCCATGTGGCTGCAAAAAAAAAAGGACCCCATGCGATTGCATGGGAAAATTTCTAGACCGACGGACAGTTTCATTCTTCAGATGAAATCTATTTGGAAAGCAATTGTGGTCGCAATTTAACCTCCTTTGAGAGATAGAAAATGCACCACCACATATTCTTATGTAGAGAACAAGTCTAGTGATGCAATACACAACAATTAACATCAAGAATTGAAGATTCAAGGCTCACGATTGAAGATCAAGATCAAGAAATTGATTTTATATCATTCTTTACATATATTTCGGGTGATGACTTTTATATATATTTGCATACTTTCATTAGAAGCATGTAGGCTAAATCTCCCTTGTGTTGGAAGAAGATGAAACCTATTATTGAGTATTTTTAATTCAAAGACCAAGTTGTTAGTGTATTTTTGTATTTTTTATTAATCTTGTTTTCTTTATTGAATTACTTAAATGCTTAATCAACATTTAGGTAATTAGTTGCTTGTTCCGTTTTCAAGATGTTCATAGCATGTTTAGAACTTTGCAACATTTACATACGGATTAGTAGGTGTTAGAAATAACATTTGAGGTGGACATAATCATATAAATAATCGTATAATAAAATACATTACCTCAAATAGGAAATCCGAGTCTGCTTAGAATATGTTTGACTTATCTCGAGAAAGATATTTAAATGAAATTTGATTATCGATTGTCGAGAATACACAAATTACACTAGATTACATAGGTCCAGAATTGGATATAATAACAATAGGTAGATTCAAAATTTCAACACATTATTCACATTTTTAATTCAAAACGATCTTAGGTAACTAGTAGATTATTTAGTTATAAAAAAATCTATTTATTGTTAAGTTACATTCAATTTTGATAATGATTTAAATATAATTCAATTTAAAGTTTATTCCCTGTGGGACAATTCCCTTTATTACTAAAATATTACTTGTCAACGATCCCATACGCTTGTAAAATTTTATCGAACAAATTTTTTAAACTAAATTTATTGATTCGTAATTTGATTTGAAATCATTTTGTTGTTTTTAGCTACTCATAACACTTTGATTTCTCTTGTGTTTTTTGTTCTTTTCAGGTACAATTTTGTAGCACATGCAAGATTCTAATGAGGCCGACTTTCTACCTTAGATCTCGAGATCGGAAAAATCTTTTATATAGAGCAATGAAAAGGGAACAGAAACAGAAAAGGACAAAAATCAGAATCACAATCAAGTTCAGCTATCACCGGTTCAACTAGTCAGAGTAGTCGTCGACTAAAGTGACATGCTAGTTGGGGACAATTTGATCCCCATTTCAACACCCATTCAATCTAACATCGTATACCCTACTTTGGTCAAGACAACTACAATATTCGGCCAGTTGTAATCTATTTCAGAATCATCAAAACATCAGGTTCCATGGGAAAGCACATGAAAATCAACATGTGAGGTCATCAATTACAAAGGGATGTCAACATATGACTTCCAAATGCATTTATTCCCTCCAACTTTGAATGATAGCGCACGAGATTGGTAGCACTCATTACCTATCGATAGCATTGTATATTGGAATGACATGATGAGAAAGCTCATAATGAAATTCTTTCTACTCTTGAGTCCATTAAATAAGAATGAGATACATACATTCAAGCGAAGGGAACTCGAGAGTTATCTAGAAGTGTGGGAAATGTTCAAAGATCTATTTTGAAAATGTCCCACACTTGATGTTCCAAAATAGGCACAAGTTTACTATTTCAATCCGGGCTTACTGCCTGAATATCGCAACATGGACGATGCTTCAGCTAATGGATCAGTTATGAAAATGTCATGAACAATGCCTATGAGTTATATGAAAGAATTATAAAAAATCAAGCTATGTAGCCATCTAACTGGGAAACAACAAAGAAAATAGTAGCTTCATAATATTGATATTGTATCAGCTTTAGCATCCAGATGGAAGCAGTGACGGACCCAGGATTTTGAGTCAGCATGGGCGGCCCTGGATCATCAGCCGTTGTCAACAATAAAATATTAAGAGTCCCATTTGATGCCCATTTTTTTGCAAAAAGTGCATTTGGAATAGTGATTTGATAGAGAATATGAATTTAAAAATAAAGAAATGTTTTGAATTTGAATGTAATATTATTTTATTCAAAAATATGCGGTTGAAAGAAGAAAGAAAAATGTATTTTGAAAAAAAAAAAATCAAACTAGGTCTAAAATTTAAATATAACAATTATTTTGTTCAAACTATACATATATAATTTTGTTGTAAAAATTAGCAATATTCACCAAATAATATGATAGCCAAGTTTTGTATAATTTAAAAGAAGAGCA
>CAIGRK010044926.1:0-20588 GCA_903798315.1 Fraxinus greggii | reverse complement strand
TACATTCATCATACATTCGAAAAATCCAAAATACATTTAACATCATTTACATTAGTTTAGTTAAATCATTCATCCTAACATAATTAGATAATTTAGTTATAATTTCATTACAACAACACTTCAATTTTATTATTTTGGATAAAGTAACGATAATTAGAATTAGAACCAATCAATCCTTGTGCGAACGATACTTGACTCAAAATTCATTTTACTACTTGTCAACTAACCATATACTTGTGGTGGTTTTAAATACGAAACATATTTTCGTACAACAGTGGTTTTATAGATAAACTATGATTCTTTGGGTTTGAGTATAGAATAAGGAGAAAGAGTCGCCAGATTTAAGCTAGCTTATTGCCTAACTGATGCTCGAGCATCCAAGTTAAGAAAAACATCAAAGTCAAATAATCCCGAACACTCACTTTCTAAATATAATCAGAAATGTATTTTCTCAATAGCTTTCATAGATTGCTAAAGTTTGACGGAGGTTGGACCAAAAGTATAGAAAGAGTACAAGAACAATGTGTTCTTGGTGATGTACATGAGATAGACAATTTCAGAAGATCGGGAGAATGTATGGATAAAGCACGTTCCAACAGGTCTTAGAGATTGCAAAAATTAAATCCGTAAGTCTAGTGGATTTTTTAGGTTGGATCATACTGTAAGTTCTTATTGTCTATAGTAGAATTCGGCTTGGTCACTAAGTTTTTACCCAATTAAGGGTTTTCTTCGTCAACAAATCTTGTGTTATTTACTGCTTTACTTATTACTGTAGCAATTCAACATAGGATAACTTGACTTGATTGACTAAACATATAGAACAATTAAAAAGTAAAATGCTGGTTTTAATTGGTATTGTTAATTTCGCTTTATTCACCTATTAAATATTTTAGGGTCGAACTAGTAACTTTCAAGTGGTATCAAAGCTAAAATTTGAATCCTAACCCTAGTTTTCTAGATGAGTATTTTATTGTCAGTCCAGCCATATTTTGATGGTAGTAACTATGCCTATTGAAAAGTTAGAATGAGATCCTTCTTGAAATAGATGGATGAGCATATTTGGTTGAGCGTAGTAAATGGTTGGACCGCCTCATCTACCATAGTTTCAGGTGCAGTCATCCCTACTAATATTTTAACTTGGTCTAAGAAAGATTTAATTGAGTATAATTGGAATAATAAACGACTTTATGCTCTATTTATGGCTGTATCACCTGAAGAATTTAGGCTTGTGTCTATGTGTAAGGTTACTAAAGAGGTTTGAGATATTTTATAGACCACACGCGAGAGAACTCGGACTGTTAAGAATTCAAAGTTACAGATATTGACAATTAGGTTTGAAGAGATTAGGATGAAGGATGATGAGACCTTCGATGACTTCTATGTAAGCTTGAATGACATAGTTAATTCTAGTTTCAACTTATGTAAGAGAATTCCTGAGTCTAAGATTGTCAGAAAATCTTTAGATCCTTACTTGAGAGAGATTTAAGCCTAAAGTTACGACTATAAATGAGAGCAAGGATCTATATGCTGTTAAGATTGAAGAATTGGTTGGATCTCTCCAACCTTATAAACTCGTCATATCTCAACCTAAGAAAAATAAGTCTATAACCTTGAACATTGTTAGGAAAGAAGAGTATGATTCTTCTGATTCGGAATCACTTAATTATGAAGAAATAGCATACTTCGTTAAGAATTTTCAAAAAATATACAGAAATAAGAAGAAGACTAAAGAAAGACATAGAGGTGATTTCATTGAGTCTAGAAAGGATCTAAATCTGTGAGATGTGATAAGTGTCAATGTTTTGGCCACTATAAAAGTGAGTGCTCTAATTGTAATAGAAATCATAGTAAATCTATGAATGCAACTCTTACTGATCACGAGTCCAGCTCGGACAATCAAAGTGAGAGGTCTACTCATGAGGAGAACTAGAAGTTTATGGCCTTCACTACTAGGATTAAAAGTGAATCTAATAAGACAGTGAGAAGGTTGATGAAGTAGATAGCAATGAGCAATCTGAGGAAGAGTATGAAGATGAGGAGAAGATTCGTAAGACTTGCCAAAAATTATTTGAAGAGAATCTTAAGATTAAGAAGGTGAATAAAACTGTGCCTAAGAAGGTCAATGTACTTGAGCTAGTTCGAGAGAAACTTGTAGCTGCTTTCAGGAGTCTACCTTGTGCCCCAATAAACTAGATACTGGGAATCAATCCCTAGAGTCTAAGATTAAGAATCTTACATGTGATATTGAGAAGTCATCTAGGAGAGTTGGTGAGCTGATCACAGAGAATTAGAAATTAGAAATCCAGGTTACGAGCTTTTTGAGTGAACTTGAATATTCCAAGTCTCAACTTCTTGCTTTCTCTAGTAGATCTAGAAACTGAACAGTTTTTAGGGTTAAACAAGCTTGTTGGGAACAGGGAAGGTCTAGGATATAAACAGATCGATCACAATAGGGTTAGTACTTCTAAAATTATTTTTATCCCTATCACCAACCAGCCTATGTATGTTCCTAATCTTGAACTCAAGAACACGGGTATCGTAGGATAAATGCCCACTAGACAGCATAAGACCTCCCAACCCAAGAATATGTATCAACGACCACATAACTTTGGTCATAAGTTTATCCCTACTTGTTTCAATTGTGATGAGTTATGGCATATAAGGCATATGTGTCATAAATACCTGAATAGAAATAGAAATCAAAAATTTGATGGCCGAATTGATTTCTTTACTAATCAATTGAGTCATTTGATCAATTAATGACACCGTTGACTCGGAATAAGTCTTTCACTAGATAAGTTTGGATAAAAAAGAGTGATCTGAAAAATTTTGAAATTGATCACGATAATCTTAAAGGAAAGCTTGTATACTTAACTGATTATGTGTTTTTGATGCATGCTTATGCTTATACTTATTAATTATAATTTATTCATTATTGCATGTATCTCATTTTTTTGTTTAGCTTTTTTAGGTAGTTTGATTTTAAAAATAAAAAATAATTTTTTTTAAAAAAATTGAAAAATAAAAAAGGAATTTTTTTTTTTGCACTACAACATGATATATGATTACTTAAACATGTGTGTTGTAATCAAGTATATGTTTAATTGATGTACTGTAGAATATTTTCCATTACTTTGTTTAAGTTTATGTGGAATACTTAGTATATGTTTCTTCATGTACTATCTGCAGTGCATGCACTATCATCTTGTGAGTGAATCTTGACCGCGTATGTGATATTTGGGATGACCGTCATCTGTTAGTAATGTGACCTTGAAAATGGATTGACTTTAATTTAGTAAACCTAAGTTCTAGTATATTTGACTAAAAGGAAAAAAAAATAATGTTTCATCTTATATTCTTTTTCGAAACCTATTTCACTCCAGCAATTAAGTTTGAGGGGTTCTTTTATAACCTGATGCCATGTGGTCAATTGACTTGAAGTTATCGGTCCAAAACTCGTTACATGGATTATCTTAATCGTTTAATGGAGAAGAGTCTGCACATAGATGTGAAAATTGAAAAGCAAAATGATAATTTGAAAAAGAAAAATAGAAATTGTTCAAAAATATATATATTCAAAGTCCGAGAGAAAAAATATATATACATGAAAAACGAGCTTCATTTATAAGTGCTAATATGCATTATTGGTTTGACTTTCATTAGAAGTGGAATAAATTTATTAATAGTGATGTTTAGCATGTCCTTCTCACAAATTTAATGTTTGGAGTCTTGATCACAAGAAATTAGCAGCACTTTACACATATGAGTCACTTGTAGAAGTTACTCAATTTAGACTTGAACTGAGTATGTGGGAAAGTTTTCTGATGATTGATTATACTTGTACATGCTATCAACTGCATCTTTGAGTTATTATATATTGTTGTTATAATTCCTTTCGTCATTTGTAACAAAAAAGGGGAGAGATAATGACATTTTAATTTTAATTATGGAGAGTTTGCAGCAAGAGGGAGATGATAGTATTGGGAGTTTTACTTTACTGAGAGCGTGTTCGGTAGAGATTAAAATCGGATTAAAATTTAAAAACTAGCCGTTATTGTTGACTTTTATTTGACGAGTGAGACCCAATAACGACTATATTTTCAATTTTAATTGGATTTTAATCACCTCCGAACATGCTCTAAATGCTTAGCTGCTTATCTTTTTTGAATTTTTATATTTTATGATATTAATATTTCAGTTGGTGTTTTCATTAATATTAGTATTACTTCTCAATCTAGTTAGGATATTTATGATAGTATGTTTCAATTGTTATATTTCCTATATTACGTGCTTTTACACTTGACATTTGAATTGTTGATTCCAGGAAACTGGTTTTTCAAGAAATGCAAGATACATATATTTAGTTTGAATTTGGGTAGACTAGTTCGTTTTTACTTTCTTGACTTATATTGTATACTTTTGTTACAGAATGTCAAAGGGGGGGATTGTTAGTACTTACATTGTATTGACAATCTTTTAAACAAAAAAAAATTACTATAAAATAGTAGGATTGTTTTAAAAGAGTTTAAAAGTTTCTTTTAGGGGGTTGTATAGATAAAATAGGAGTCTTTGGGTTCGAGTATGGAACAAGGAAAAAGAGTCGTCGGATTTATGCTAGCCTGTAGCCTTGTGATTGAGTGACAGTGTTTTTCAAAAAACCCTAGTTTGCATTTTTCAAGAGTTCTATCTGTCCTATACTACTCAAATACCTCTTATTATAAATACCTTGTGCTCATTACGTTTTTTGTGGTGATTGATCATTATTTTACATCCTTATAACATCAATCCAAGAATACATCCAAACATTGAGATTAAACTTTTGTTCTTGACATTAATCAACCACAAGTTGAGAAAAATATCAAAGTCAAATAATCCAAAACATACATTTCCTAGATATGATCAGGAAGATACTTTTTCGATAGCTTTCAGAGATTGTTAGAGTTTGAGGGAGATTGGACGAGAAGCACATGAAGCGTACAAGAACAAGGTGTTCTTGATGATCTACATGAGATAGGCAATTTCAAAAGATCGGGAGTAGGTGTGAGTGAAGCGCGTTCCAGCGGGTTTTGGAGATTTTAGGAATTAGATTAACGAGTTTAGTGGATTTTCTAGGCTGGGTCATACTGCAAGTTCTTATTGTATATAGTGGAAACTATGACTTGATCCCGAAATTTTTACCCAGTTAAGGGTTTTCTTCGTCAACAAATCTTGTGTTATTTACTGCTTTATTTATTACTGTGGCAACTCAACATAGGATAACTTGACTTAATTGACTAAACATCTAGAACAATTAAAGAGTAAATTGCTTTTTTTAATTGATATTGTTAATTCCGCATTATTCACATATTAGGTGATTTTAGAGTTGAACTAGTAACTTTCAATTGATTTGCACAATATTTGCCCATTTAGGGCATGTACCATTAGCAAGATAATGGCATCGGGTGTATTTGACATCATTGACTTCATAATCACATGGTGGTGAACGGCCATGTAGAACATCATCAAATAGCGTAAAGTACATTTAAGGCCATTGTTAGAACTTGGCATTCAGAAGAAGGCGATTGTCAATTTGACGAGGCTTGAGACACCGAGGGCTCCGGTTGCGTCTTTTTGTTGTTGGAAGTATTTGTTAGAATTCACGACCTTCTGTAGAATTCGATTAATTAACTCCAGCCTCATCCTAAATCTTCATCGAAACTTGTCAGCATTAAGGGTGGGTAAGGACTAAAATAATCTTTCGAAAGTTGTGCATCACCTACGTTTTTGATTTCTTCTTATTTATTCCCAACTCGAAGAGGAACCATCATGTTTTCCCTAATTATATTTCATTCGCTTCCTTGATTGAGCATCTTCGTTATCACCAAGTGGCCATATACCTCGTCGTCGGAATTACTATCAAACAAATGTTCCCGTCTCATTTTAGGTGAAGGACGAGAAGGATATTCAGTTCGAGAGTGTTGGGATGAGCAAATGTAAAGACAGAAGACAATAATGTATAGAAAAATATATGGCATCCAATGGGAAAATATTTAATTGGAGCAAAATTTAAATTTAGATCCACCGAAATGTAAATGAAGATGTAAAAGTTATTTCAAAGATGCCATTTTACAGCATCATTGAAGATACATCATCAAAATCACATTTGCATCCTCATTTATATCCTTGAGAATCTAAATCCTAATTATGTTCCAATGGGAAGATCTCCAAAAATTGGGTGCTAGTCGGTTAGTAGCTCTTTGTCTCTTGCAGATCCTACAGGCTACATGTATATTTAAAAATAAATGTAAATTTACGTATTTTTTGTTTTTTGTTTTTGTTTTTTTTACATTTTCTGTCGAAAAATGTATTTGCATTTCTTTTGTATTTCTCCATTAGAGGAGTTTTCAATCAATTTGAAAATCTAAATCGATACTTAGATCTAATTTGAATCACCATTGAAGATGCTATAAGTAAATAATCATAACATTTGTTAAACTTTGTAAGCTGTAAATCTCATTCTTGCACATTTGGCGTGAAGAAAATAAAATTACAAATTGACTGGCCGATAATAGATACAAAGGGAAGCAATTCAAGGTGTTGAAGAGACAAATGTGGATTGCCTTATTGTAAAGCAATTATGCTACATGTACAATGATAATTGACAATGTTTGTTGAAAATCATTATTTGACATCATCACATTCATTCATTTAAAAAAAAATTAAAAAATTGTTTTTTAAATCAATTGTTCAGATTTTGCCACATCAAATATTGCGAACAAGTCTTGTCAACCAATATTGTACAAGTAGATAAATTCATTGTAAAGTTTGAAAGCTTCAAACTGTTTATATTTGTATTCATTCATAATATTATCTTCATTTTTTTATTGGATGCATAGGCAATGTTAATAATGGCTTTGATCTAACATGGTAACACCAGATATTGTCACATCCACGATGGGCATTATATCATTTCTGATGTTAATAAGCCCTAAAACATGCAACTATATGAAGTAAGACGATCACACACGTTTTGTAAGAATAATGTTATGCACAAGTGCTTAACACTCTTTTAAGTAGTGGTGAGCAAGGATGGATTTAAGATTAGACTAGATTTTTTTTCTTGACACCCATAAAAAATTGAATGGACGGCGAGGGTACTAAGCTAAAGTCTAACCCAACCCCCCTAAATCCGTCAATGATGAAGAGAACGCCAATACCACGTAAGCATCTATAGTAATACATAGGATAACTCGTATAAACTTTAATGGTTGAAAGTTATATTGACATGATTGATGGAGTCAGATGAGTCATGTCTATGAGTAATGTTATTTAGCCCCACTGAAATTACAACCCCAATTTAAGTGACGTTAAATTATAGGTTAAATTAAAGATGAAATTAATTTATTGCCACATTAACGTCACCTATACTGGATTGTAACCCTAGGGGGACTACATAGAATTACTCCATGCCTATAGTGATGTTCACATTTGGTAATCTTTCTCACTTGAGCGTTCACATGTAATGATGGTTTCAAAGTCCATTTATGGGCCACGATACATGAGTATGACATCCAATTTCTTCAATCGATTGGACTTTTCTTATCTAATATTAATTTTGGTGGCTTTAGATAAAAAGTAAGATTTAAGTAAATTTTGATAAAATTAATAAAATGTGTAATTAAAATCGATAAATAATGTAGATCTCGTGAAATTCAAGATTAAAATTAATTGTTAACTTTAATTTAAATTTTTATCAATATATTTTTAGCTAATCCAAACAAAGACTATATTGTCCGAAATATTTTAACGAGATTTTGGGGCGAAGGGCCAAAGCATTTATTAAGATTTTGTGGCGAAGGATATTGTCTAAAATATTTTAAAATATCTCATATTTAGAACATGATATTGAATACTTTTTGATATTATTTCATATATGGTGGTGATAGAATTGTGTTGTTTCTTTATGTCGAATTTACTGGAAAAGAAGAATGCGCCTTGCTTTCCATCTAATTGTTAAAGTTAGTAT
Organism: Fraxinus greggii; assembly: GCA_903798315.1. Lineage (NCBI taxonomy): Eukaryota > Viridiplantae > Streptophyta > Magnoliopsida > Lamiales > Oleaceae > Fraxinus > Fraxinus greggii. The sequence goes on along the minus strand of CAIGRK010044926.1, from coordinate 12,583 downwards.
CGATCCTTGACTAACATTTAAGAACTTAGTCTTTGCTCCCTTTCAATGCGAAATCCGTATATAGTACAACATGCCTAATTGTATTTGTTGGGGACCGAGCTTTTAATTATCACCTTGGACGACTTCAAAAACTAAGTCACGCCTTAACAAACACAAATGCCAGAGGTCAGCCCATCTTAAACACAGTTTGGCCAAACACTCGTCGTCATCAAGAAACATCCCAATTACAATCTGAAAAAGGGGCTCAGATTTCCGATAATGATGTCATCACCTTGAATCCTACCAACCCCTAGTCAACAAGTGGCGCCTTTGATGTAAGCGCCTTCGTTTCCACCAATCAAGAAGCTGAAATGATGAAGCCTAGTAGCTAGCCATTCATTACATATCACAGTTGGGTCCTAGCGGTATAACGACCTGCTCCGAAGACCTTAGCAACCAATCATGTACCCTAAAACTGGTCAGCAATACCCACTCCGAGGTCAGCATTGAAGCTAATGTGATAGCAGATGGCCCTTCAAGCTTCAAAAAACAAAAAAAATAAAAAAATAAAGATAAAAATCTATAAATAGGGTGAATGGTCCCCTTAAAAGGACATGAAAAATGGATTCTCTTCAACATACTCCAAATTTTAATCAATAAAATTAGCCTTTTAATTTTTCTAAAGGCTAATTCCATGTAGGCTCCTTCCTGCACGTTTGTAACACACTGTTAACTACTCGTGGTCTTTTCTGGTTATGGTGGAAACTGTTGTGAGCACTCGACGATCAAATCAATACGATTATAAACCAAAGTCGAGAGTTCTGGTACAGGTGATCGCCAGAACGTGAATACCATAATAATATGGTGAGGGGATATTATGTAAGATAATTGGAGTTTCATTATCCTTTCCTACGTGAGTATTTATAGTAGCAGGGGTGAGGAAAGAATCGCTAGATGTGAGGCACGTGGCCTCATCTCCTGGGCGAAACGTCCTTTCATAGGCATCAATCAATCATTCCCCAAGTGGGCGAGTATTTAATGCTTCCCGAAATAGTAATATTTGACTTGACATTTTGGTGTCTGTTGCACAAGCGTCCCATCAATCAGTCCAAGGATTTGATTTTGAGTAGATTTTTGTATAAAAAATCTCTTAGCACATTGGGATGAAGCGTTGTGACTTATGGCGGAAACTGTAATCACACTCTTGCCACTTCATCGTGTGGAAGTCCACTTTATCACTTCAAACTTATGTGATCACTTAGCTTATGGCACAAATTGTAGTCGCGCTCTTGCCACTTTATCATGTGAAAGTCCACTTTGGACTTATGTGATCACTTGTCAATTCACTTTCTCTTCATTAGTTAGAACTTCGGTATGGCGATGTGGCGAGGTGATGAAGAGTACGAGTCTTAGCATCCGGTGCCTCAGATCTTATCATTCAACATGTAGGGGATGGTCTAGGGCCTCGTAATAATAGTTCCTCAAGTCCATGTATGAATATTTATGTAGTACATAAACTTTATTAATATGGCTATTTAAAAGAAAGGTAAAGTATGAGAAAAGTTGATGAGGTGATGTGGAGTATGGGCCTTAGCATCCGCTACATGGCTGATGATCTGAAGCATCATTAGAAGAGGCGTAATCAACTAACGTAGCAGAAGTGAGGTCCTTTCTGGAGAACGAAGCTTTGAGTGATTGTAACTTTGAGAAAAGTTGAAGTAGCAGATGCGAAGTCCTTGTTGGGAGGATTAAGCCCTGAGTGATTGCAACTTCGAGAAAAGTTGAACTAGAAGAGGTAAAGTTCTTCCTGGAGGATAAAGCTCTGAGTGATTGGACAACTTAGAGTTGCGTGCCAATGATTTGAAAGCTTTTGCATTTTCCCAAGGCAATTAGGTAGGACGTTGCTCGCTTCCAAGGCACGCTTCTCAGGTAATAAATGATAGTCATGGCAGAAGGCTACGTGAACTCGATGTAATGCGTCGTGCATACACGTGATGTAGACTGCTTCATTTGGATCGTTTATTGCATTTGACGTTTGAATTGAATGGTTTTGATTAATCAAAATTTTGAATGATCAGGATGTGATATATTATTATCCAAATGCTAAGGCGTCATAATGCTGCCTATATAAGGCTAAACCTTTACTTCGCAGAGTTTATTTTATTACTTTGCGAAGTTGTTTCAATACTCTTTTTTTAACTTTGGTTCTCAACAGTCAGTATTCAAAGATTCTGGCGATTCTTGACAATCTTTGACGACCATAAGTTTTCTTTGAAATTCAGACCTTAGGTACTTTTCCATTCTTTGTTTCCTCCACTTTATTTTGAATTCAAAAATGATATCTGAGGTTCCCATATTCGAGTTTTTGGTTAAGGAGAGACTTGCTACGGAGAGCTTGAAGATGAGGAAGCCAATAGTTGTCTCTTCTGAAGAAATATGTAGGGCCATCAGGTCGAGGAAGAATATGTGGAGATTACCTACTCCTTCTGTAGATACCTCCATCTAACATTACCTCGGAAAAGATAGCTAGATGTAGAGAGGCATTTAGGAACTTCACAGCATTAACCTCATTATCCCTGACCTTAGTGAGAGGGCCTGCTACCCGAGGCCAGGCTATGTGGCTGTGAGTGAAAATCTGCTGAAAACAGGCCTTGGGCTTTCCTTCCATCCTTTCATTAGACTGGTTCTTCTTTCATACAGGTTGGCTTCGACCTAATTTCATCCAAACTTCTGGGGACAAATGGTTGGATCGTGGATGTTGGGACGTCAAGCTAGCTTAGGAGTCAATATGTTGGGACGTCAAGCTAACAATCTTTCTTGCAGATAATTTCTTGAAGAAAAGGTTAGTGAGGTCGGATTTTGCCACAATCCATCGAAGTGTGCTAGAAGCGATCCTTGAAAACCAGCTCAACTACCTACAAGAAGCAAGCTGAGAAATTTAACCAGCTGAGCAAGAGGCAAACTCCCTATGAAGTGGAAGAGGAAAGTGGAAAAGGACGCTTTGTTAATAAAGAAAAGAAAAGTGGGCCCATCCGAGGCGTCGTATTCAGTGCCCATTGTTACTAAGCTTCCTCCACCTCGCTCTATCCCCATCGAGGTGATAAAAGGATCCCCTCCAAAGGTGCCATCGAAGGGGTACTGAAGAAAACTGCTCTTGTTTTCTTTGAACATACTAGCCAATAGTCTGTTTCACCTTTCTCAAGAGTGAAAATGTTGGCTAATCCTCTGTACAGTGGGGAGTTAGCGAATTTTTCTGAAATATTTCTTCCTAAAACTGCTTCTGCTGTCAGAGTTCACAACAAATACTAGACTGATAAGTGGTAGGATCACGTTGCCTGCTATGAAGCTGAAGATTTGCTTACTGTAAATAATGCATGCGTGGCCCGCACACTGAGCATAGGCGCGGTGGCAAAGGACTAAGTTTGGAGCCTTCGCGAAAAAACGATAAGTTAAACCATAAACTAGAGGCATTGGAAAAGCTGGAGAAGTAAAAGAGCAAAAAATAGGCTGAGGAGGCTGGGATGAAAATGACTGAGCTAAAGGTGATGTTGGATGTTGCTGAGATACAAGAAAACAAGTTGAAAAATGAGCTTCATGAATTTGTCTCTCAATTGGTAGCTTTGATGAAGCGGATTGGCTAGTCCAACGAACATCAGCGGATTTTCCCTGAAGCGTTAGTGGAAACAAATAAAGAAAAGTCCGAACTGAGGATGTTGACTGAGGCCCAAAAATAAGAGATAGAATTTATGAAGGCTGAAGTGAAGACCATAGGCGAGGTGTCAGTGAAGAATTACATTGACAACTTCAATTAAATGAAAGAGTATGATGATTTTGCTAACTACTGGGCTTCATGGAATGCCCTAGTAGATGCTGACTCGCTTGAGGAAGGACCTTCCAGAGCTAGATGTTGGCTTTTTTAAGGAGGAGTTCTGTGGGCCTACTGGAGGTCGACCTAACATTGATGCTGCAGATGAGGCACCTCTGGAAGAAGCAAGAGATGGGGCCATCATAGTAGTAGACCTATAGATTTTTACTTTCGTTTGGCCTTGTAATGGCTCCGGCCTCGTCTTTCTAAATAAATGAAATTTCTTTTTCCAAGTGTAGCCCATTCTCTTACTTTAATGAATGAAATATCTTCTTCCAAGTGTTGTCACTTCTCTTGGATATTAGTTTGTACTTTGCAGTAATTATCTTAAAGCGACGATGTGATTGTGATTATTTCATAAGATTATTTACGAGGCATACATGCCTCGTCAAGGGCTTTCTCCAAAGTGGATGGTTTGTCCATGGAGAACATCATCTTCGAAGGATAGATGAGGTGACCCTAGTGAGGGTGTCACCTGTCTCTCCTAACAAAGTGGACGTCCTTGATGGAGGTGACCCCTTGAGAGGCATCATGCACCTCATCAATGGCTTTCTCCATGGTGAATGGTTTATCCATAGAGAGCATCACATTTGAAGGATGGATTGGGAGACCTTAGTGAGGATGTCATGTGCCTCTCCCAACGAAGTGGACATCCTTTTTAAAGATGACTACCCCGTTGGAGGCATCACGCACCTCTTCAAAATCTTTATCCACGGTGGATAATTCATCTATGGAGAGCATTATTTTCAAAGGAAGGATGAGGTGATCCTATTGAGGATGTCACATACCTCTTCTAATGAAGTGGACATCTTCGATGGAGATGACCTCGGGAGAGGCATTACACTCCTCATCAAAAGCTTTCTCCAAGATTGATGGTTCGTCTATGGAGAGCATCATCTTTGAAGGAAAGATGAGGCGACTGCAGTGAGGGTATCACGTGCCTCCCCTAATGAAGTGGACATCTTTGATGGCGGTAACCCCGTTGGAGGCATCACAAACCTCATCAAGGACTTTCTCCACGGTGGATGGTTCACTAATGGATCAGAAAAGAAACAGAGTGATATCTAGTTAATGCATTTTGTTGTTAAGAATATTTACGACAAAAATACAGTTCATTCTGAAAATTTTCCTAATGGTAGTATCTCCTTAGATGTTCAATGTTCAGGGGTGAGGTAGTGGTTTCCCTTCCAAGCTTTCAATTTTATATATGCTAGGTCATGGCTCTTTCATAACACGGTTTGGACCTTCTCAAATACCAAATCGCCTATGTGAAATGCCTTTTTCTTTACTTTGGCATTGTACTAACATATCATCTTGCGTTGGTACGTGGCAAGCTTTGCTTGAGAATCTTCTCTCTTTTCTTTAAGGAATTCGAGCCCATTCCTCCTTAGTTCATCATTTGTTATTTCATTGAAATGGTTATGACGAGGTGATGGTACTCCAACCTCTACTGGGATTATAGCTTCAGCTCCATATGTCATGAAAAAAGGGGATTTCTCTGATTGCAGTTCGACCGGTTGTGTATATAGCCCAAAAAACTTGGAGAAGCTCACAACTCATCCCTTCTTTGAAGCATCAAGTTTCCTTTTCAGAGTATGCTTGATAATTTTGTTGACCGCTTTGACTTGGCCATTAGCTTGAGGGTGATGAGGTGTTGAGAAATGTTTCTAGATTCCCAGCTCATCACTTAGGTCCCTAATCTTCTTATTGTCGAACTGTTTGCCATTTTCAGACATAATAGAGTGGGGGATACTGAACCTATATATTATATTCTTCCAAAGAAACTTGTAAGTTTTCGCCTCTGTTATCTTAGCCAAAGGTTCTGCTTCGACCTATTTAGTGAAGCAGTCTCTTGCAACAATGGCGAAACTGGCACTCCCTCTTCCCCTCGACAATGGGTCTATGAAGTCAATCCCCTACTTGGCAAATAGCCGCAGACTAGATACCACTTTGAACTCTTGCAATGGTTGTCTCTACATACTGGAGAAGCGTTGACACTTGTCACACATTTGCACAAATTTTATTGTATCATCTTTTATGGTGGGCCAATAATATCCTTGCCTAAGAACTTTTTATGTGAGTGCCGGCGCTCCAAAATGGTTGCCGCAGACCCCTTCATGAATATCCCTTAAGATGTAGTTCGTCTCTTCTCTACCTGTGCACTGAAGGAGAGGAGATGAAAAACCTCATTTATATAACACATTGTCTTGAATAACAAAAGTGAGCAACCCTTATCCTGAGTTTTTAGGCTTTAGCTTTGATGCTAGGTAAGGTCTGTTCTTTGGGAAAAGTAATAATAGGTTGTATCCGGTGCCTTCAATCTACATTATTTCTTCTCCCTTCGTGATTGAGGGTCTGGCGAGGTCCTATATTGGAACTACCTTAAAGAGTTCAGAATTTTTACTGCTAGCTAATTTTGATAGAGCATCACAGTGGATGTTCTCCAAACGTAAAATTTGTGTAAGTTCGAACATTTGAAAGCTAGGGAGGAGGTTCATGTCCAATTTATGGCATGTAGCCATACCTGGCTCACCACCCACTGGGAGTTATTGCTAATGAGCAACCTCTTAGTTGTATTTCTTTGGCTAGTATGAGGCCGGCCAGTATTGCCTTATATTCAGCTGCATTGTTAGATGCCTTAAATTCGAACCTTATAGTACAATTAAGCATGTGACCCTCGAGGCTCTCCAAGACTACTTTTATTCCTGAGACGGTTTCTCCAGATGGCCCATCAATAAAAATGCTCTAGGTGGGGGGTTCTATAGGCTCCACAGCCACCTCTACCTTAGGAATGCTGGTAAATTAAGCTACAATGTCTACAAGGGCTTGACCCTTAGTAAAAGTCCTTGATCTATATATTAGATCTAACTCACTGACCTCGACAACCCACTTTAACAACCTCCCTGAGGTGTTGGCTTCTTAAGGACTTGCTTAAGTGAGAAGTTCGGTAATATATGATTACTATGGACTTGGAAGTATGGTCTCAATTTTCATGATGTGGTGATTAGGGAAATGGCAAGCTTTTCCATGTCTAGATAGCGAGCTTCTGTCGACAATACAGCCTTGCTTATGTAGTAGATGGATAGTTGGTGTGCATTTTCTTCCCTTACAAGAACCTAACTGACCACCTCATCAGATACACCCAAATAAAGCAGTAGAGGCTTGGCCATCCTAAGTTTGGATAGGAGGGTGGCTTATCCGATGTGACTTTTCAGCTCTTGGAAAGCCTCTTTACTCTCTGATGTCCATTGAAACTTTTTCCTTCCTTAGAGAATCTTGAAGAAGGGAAGACACTTATCTATGGCCTTTGAGATAAAGCAATTGAATGCTGCCACCTTGCCTGAAAGGCTTTGTATCTCTTTGGGTTTCTATGATGATCTCATTCTGATTAGAGCTTTGATTTTTTTTTAAAAAAATTTGCCTCGATTCCCCTCTAATTAACCATGTACCTAAGGAATTTACCAAAGGCCATGCCAACACACACTTGAGTGAATTCAGCCTTATCCTATATCTTCTTAGAATTTAGAAGATAGTACATAAGTGCTTTACATGATCCTTTGTTTGGATGCTCTTTACCAGCATATCGTCCACTTAAAACTCCATTGTTCTGCCAATAATGTATGTGAACATCTTATTTACCAATCTTTGATAGGTGGCCCCCAATGTTCCCAATAATAATATAACTATCTGTCTGTGACAAAAGATGTGTTCTCCTCGTTTGCTAGGGACATGGGAATTTTGTTATAACCTGAATAGGAATCCATGAAACTGAGCAGCTCGTGTCCTGTAGCTTAATCTAATAGCTGGTCTAACCTTAGAAGTGGAAATCTATCCTTTGGGCAAACCTGATTGAGGTTAGAGAATTTGATGTATACTCTCCACTTGCGTTATGTTTCTTCACTAACTGGATTGCGTATCCACTTCAAATAGGTGGCATCCATGATGAAACCATTACTAATCTGTCTCTTGACTTCTTATTTAAAGCTTCATATCTTTCAAGATTGAGTGCTCTTAGATTTTGCTGATATGGGACATATTTTGGATCGATTCTTAAGTGGTGACAGCTAACTATATCCTTGGGTTTCCATGCAAAGAAGTTCAAGTTCTTGCACGGAAAATTTTTAAACTCCTTCTTCATTTCGTTTGGCAGGTCCATCCCTACTTGTAAAGTTTTAGTGAAGTCCTAGAGGTCTATATGAAGCTTTCCAATTCCTTTGTTGGAGGGGTTTGTGGCTCAGATTCAATGACTTACGGGTCCAACTCGTTAAAAGTTATCCCTTCAGGAATATTCTTTTTAGGAGCCTCCATATTTCAACATTTTCCCTTGTTCAGGGCTCTACCTTTCTTTAGGGGAGTCAACTATTTTAGTGTCTGAAAACACCATGTTGAGCCAAAAAAGATGTTCATCGAACTCCCATTTTCTATGAGCATGTGCTTCAGTACATTTCGAGTCACTACAACCTTTACCATCAAGGCATCACAATGAAGATAGTACACGCCTGTCGTATCTTCTTTGGTAAATGTGACAGGATCTATAGGTCTCACCTTTTGGGACTGGTTGACTATGTAGTTAGCCATTGGTAGATCTTTAGCCTCTCTGGTATATTTTCTTTGTGCTTTTCGAGATTTGCCTCCTATATGTGGTCTTTTAATAATTGTATCGATCTCTCGGACAAGTGCACTTTTCATCTAGAGGCGGGAGGATCTCTTCTAGGTCTCTGGTCCCCTGTCTTGGAGTATTATCTTGGATACGGCCCTCCCTCCTCGTATCGCGAGTGTTACTCCTTTTCGCAGATCGGGGGACATCCCTACATTCACTCGTGTCATGACCATAGAACTGGAGGAACGTACAATAGGGTCACACATCATCGGTGGACCTATTTCTAGATTATTCGCCTAGCTCTCTCTATTCCTAAGGTTATAGGGTCTTTTGGATGTTCCAGCCATGACATTGCTACTGGGTCCAACGTTTTCGTAAGCAAGTGTTGGCACTGCGTTCATGGTATCCGTGGCCAAGGCCTACCCTGAAGTAAGAGCTATAATTTGCTTGACCTGAATCCACTGTTAGTTTACCAAATGCGAAGTGGGACCTATCCCCATTGGCTTTTAGGTAGTGATAGCCCCCATGCTGTTCTATTTTGATCATTAATCATCTCTTCATTGACAATCTCAATCCTCATCGTTTCTACACGCTCGTCGTAACTGGTAAGGTTTTTGTTTCGTACATCCCTCTAAAATAGTGTGTTCACTTTTTGGCCTCCTTTTAGGGCTGAAAATGACCTTTTTTTCAGTAACTTACTCACAATAGCTTATCTCAAGGTAGATAGTTCTTCAATGTTTCACCGGTTGCCTACATCATATCTTGGAGGCGTTGGATAGGAACCTCCACATCTTTCTTAAACATGTATTAGTTCAATAATGCCATTTTTCAGGTCAGGCTAGCTCCTAATGCTTAGTGGTTGCATTCTACCATACCACACTTTGACAGCTCCGTTAAGGGTTAAGTAAAAAGCATTACACTTCAAGGCAGGCAACAGGCCTCTTAAACTCATCCGCATTTTGTACTTGTTAAGTTATTTCTCTGGATTACCTTTTCCTTCATACTTTGGAATTTTAGGGGGTACGAAATCGTGAGGCATGAGAAATTACAAAGCTCCTTAGAAAATGGGAGATTGTCATCATCGTCATCAAGCTAATAGGACTGACACGGTCCATCAGAATCATTCTCATTAGCCAAGTACCGAGGTGGAGGAAAGGATGAACTGGACTGAGGAACTGTGCTCTTTAGTTCTGCACTTGTTCTTGCGGCCGTGCTGTAATCTCCTCGACTGACTTGCATGTGCTCTTTAGCTATGCACTTCTTACTTTTCTCAGTGTTGGTCGTGAGCCAGTCAGGGTGTACTCTGAAGCGCTTGAAAACCTATTTGATTTCGAACTTCCATGAGGAGCTCGTCCATAGCTATATTTTGGGTTGCAATGCTTCTCATTAGGAGCCATCTTGCAAGCATTTTTGGGGACAACCTCATGATTGCAATAGCAATGTGGAGCTTCCCATAAACGGTACCAATCTGTTGATCCAAAAAAATAAATTTGACACGTGGCCAACATGATGCAATTCCACGTAGGCTCCTCCTTGTATGTTTGTAACACACCATTAGCTATTCGTGACCTTTTCTAGTGGTGATAAAAGTGACATGAGCACTTTGACGGTCAAGTCAGTAAGGTGATAAACCAAAGATGAGAATTCAGGTAGCGGTGATCACGGGAACGTGAATATTATAATAATATGGTAAGGGGATAGTGTGTAAGATAATTAGAGTTGCATTATCCTTTTCTAATGGTGCAAATGTGAGTATTTATAGTAGAAGGGATGAAGAAAGAACCGCAAGATGTAAGGTACGTGGCCTCATCTCCTGGCCGAAGTGTTCTTTCGTAAGCATCAATCAATCATTCCACATGTGGGCGGGTATTTAATACTTCATAACATAGTAATGTTTAACTTGAATTTTGGCATCTGCTGTACAAGTGTCCCACCAATCAGTCTGAAAATTTGATTTTGGGTAGATTTTTGTATAAACGATCTCCTAGCATATTGGGATGAAGCGTTGTGGCTTATGGTAAAATCTGTAGTCGCTCTCTTGCCACTTTATCATGTGGAATTCCACTATGGACTTATGTGATCTCTTCTCAATTCACTTTCTCTTCATCGGTTTTGACTTCGGTGTGGTGATGTGACGAGGTGATGTGGAGTGTGGGCTTTAGTATTTGCCATGTGGTAGATGATCTGGTGCTTTGGATCTTATCATCCAACATGTGGTGGATTGGGGGCTCATATCACCTACAAATACTCTAACAAAACTCTACTAAGTTAATCTAAATTTGTCACATCATTTTTAATTATCAATAGTATTCTTTAAAACAATCTTGTGCAAAAAATAAGCCTTGAAAATATAAATACTCAAGTCTTTCCGATGTTAAAGAAACCCTGAAGTTCAGGGAAATTATTATGACTGTTTGCATAATATTGTACATCAATGAAAATGGTTCTCCGTAAATATTACAACGGATTCACTATTTTATAAGTATTATCTATAAAACAAAAATTCATCATTTTGTTATAAATTAGGGAGAAAAGAGAAGAAAATGATGAAGTCAATATATTTATTTATGTGTATTTAATTGAGAACCAAATCCTCATACTTATAGGAAAGAATTAGAGCGACAAGGGATACAACAGTCATAATAACTAAGATTGTAGGGGTATAGCAGTCATCTATTAATAAACATAAAAATTTTAACACTTCCTTGAATGAAACATAACAAAATATCTATCTCATTAAAACCTTGTTAAGAAAATTCAATGGGACAAAACAAAAGCTAAGGAAAAAGAGTACACATTGTCTACCTGATTTTAATAAATGAAAATTCTTTTATCGTATTATTCTCATTAGGATTTATAACATAATTATAAAGTTTTATTATGGTAAATAGTACATTATTCTTTTGAATACTCTAAAAAAGTTATTTAAAACCTTGTCATTTTAATGAAGGAAAAATAGTACATTATTCTTTTGAATACGCTACAAAAGTTGCCTCATTAAAAATCTTGTTAGGAAAACCCAATAAGACAAAACTTTGATCAAGAAAAAAGAGTACAACTCGTATTTACTTCCTTTATTATGATATCACTTGAATTATATGCTTCATGCATAAAATCTTTCATGGATAACATTAACAGTCATGCTAATGAGTTGATTATAATTGCATTTCACATTTCATGCATTGCTAGGATAATAAAATATGGACTTTTGATTGCATCAACCATGAATTTAGCGAAATTTATTATGTTAAGAGTCGTGCAAACTTCATTTTCGAACCGCATGTCCAAAAACTTCAAGTTTCTATAGTAAATTCATTTTTAATAAGATTGCTCTTTTTTCCTCTTTATTTGAAAAATCATTTCTTTAATCGATATGATTCAATAAATTTATTTTGATTACTTACTATTAAAAATACAATGCAGTACATCAGGTATAAACATGTTGTTGATAATATTTCCTTTTCAATTCTTTATTTTTCATAATATTATAACTTATTGAGATGTACCCACTTTTAATGTTTCAAGTCCTTAAATTCTTCTGAATTTTTATAATTAGTTATATCTATATTCTCTCTAAGAATATACACTTTCTAATTGGAACCATCTTTCTTATTTACTTCTTTTTTTTCCAAGAGTTTTTCTCTTTAGAATCGAATGTCACAATGCTTCAAACATGTCATTTATATAATGCTAAACATATAAAACATTGATACAAAGATAGTATTAACAGTATTTCATTGAGAAAAAAAACAAGAGAATCACAAAATGTTATTAAATCACAATATTATTTGTAGTTGACAAAATGTTTTTTGTTAGTTAATAGTTCAACCCTTAAAACAATTATTAAGCAATAAGTCACTTTCAGTTATCTCTGAATTGTTAGTCAATGAATTCAATTTTCCTACGATTTGAATGCCGCAGTTATATAGAAAACAGTAAATAACACAAAATATGATGGCGGAGAAAACCTTTAACTGGGTAAAAACTCTGGAATTAAGCCAGTAATTTCCACAATAGACAATGTGAACTTACAGTATGATCAAGCCTAGAAAATACACTGGACTCGCTGATCTAATTCCTGCAATCTTCAAGATCGGTTGGAACGTGCTATACTAACACCTTCTCCCGATTTTCTGAAA
>CAIGRK010044898.1:0-11656 GCA_903798315.1 Fraxinus greggii | reverse complement strand
CTGCCTTAAATTATTGATTTTAATTTCACCTCTCAACATTGAATTTTACTATACATTGAAGACGATAACTCATCCCTTTTTGGAACCCTTAAGCATTTTCCATCTCCCTGTGGATACGACACCCCAAATCTGCACTACAGCTACCGCGTTATTCTTTGGGCGTAATCATTTACTTATATAAAAAGCAACAACACTACCAATAGTGTAATTTGCAAGTGGTTTAATAGAAGCACTGAAAAACCCCAAAAGAAGGTAAAGGTCTGTTAAAACAAATCCAGAACCTACACTTACAAAAAAACCCATTAATGTCATGTCTTTTATTACATTTTACTCCATCGTTTGTTTACCAATTAATCCATGAAGCTTACCAGATGGGGAGACAAGAAGAAGACGGCAAAAGCAAGCAATGCCTTGGTCCATAATTTTTTATCACCACCACATAATAGGTGACGATGACAACTCCAATAATAGCCACTAATGGGCATCCACATATTCACCGTGGTTCTTCAATATGTCTCCAATAACGTTCGAACACCGCGCCTCTTCCTGTCGATTTCGCACATCATTGTCCTCTTAACGTAGACATTGTGTTGGAACAATAGTGAGAAACGAATGAAAAAGTGATAAACGAATGCAAAAGGAGAAACAAAAGTGAGACAAACAGGAGTTCTAGGGTTTGCTTTGCTTTTGATTGTTCGTTGTAGTGGAGAAGAAAGAGAAATTGAGGCAAAAAGCAAAGGAATAAAGGGAAGTTTGAAGATAATATTTCGTGAACAGTAATTAAACCAGTTTTGCAAACCAGTTTCAGTGTGAAATAGAGGATACATAAATGAATAGTATTTGGGGCATCCTCTCTTTTATAGGAAGTAGTGAACATGAAAGTTCTCTAATATTTGTTTATTGTCGCACTTGTCTAGTGGTGTCAATCGAACCGAGTAGCTCGTCGGCTTGGCTCGTAAAAACACGAGCCGCGAGCCGGGATCAGTCCACGAGCTTTGCTCGTGAGCTCGTGAAAAATTAAAGAAAAATTTAAATAAAAACCGTGAAAAAGTAAAAAAAAAAATGCAAAAAGCTCGTGGGTCGGGGCTCGGCTTGTGAGCTCAAGAGCTCGCGGGCCGAGCAAAACTCGCCCACGAGCAAACGAGCCAAGAGCCAGCTCGTGGGTTTAAGCTCGGCCCATTACCATGACTACACTTGACCCAACTTCTTTTTATCGCATTTTATTATCAGTCTTCCTCTATTCATCACTTTTTGATCGGTTAGATCCAAAAATAGTTATTTTTCTCATATTTCTAAATAAAAATAAATATATAAGTACGATAAAATAATTGCCTTTAAATTAGTCATTTTAAAGAACACAATAATTACAAAAATGCTATAAAATCCTTGCCTTTCAATTTTAAAGTACTCGGACATAGCATTTGGACAAAAAGAGTCACATGAATAAGATGTACTAATTAATAGAAGATTACTTATAAAAAAGCATCAAAAAATTGAGAATATAAGTGCAATAATAAGCAAAAATTGAGAACGATAATTAAAAATTTGTGCAACAAAAAATCGTAGAGCCAATATAATTACATTTAAAGAATAGGGTAAAAAAAAGTCGTCCAAAGAGGATCCAAATGTTACAAAAAATGAAAAGTGGACCCTACTCGCTACATATTCAATAGGTTAAGGACCTATCTGTAATATTTCATTTTATATTCTGATATTCATCACCCCTCTACTCCCCTCTATCTGTCTCCTCTCGTCTGTCTATCATTTATCCCATACCTACTTTTGCCGACAACCGCCATTTCTATGATTTAAAGGCCCTTTCCTTTTCAGGTACTTGAACCTCTATGTTTCTATGCACGCACAGTTCTATAGCCATTATGTTATTTTTTTCCTTTTTTATTTGATAGCATAAAGACGCCAGATTTGCATTTTAATTAATGGCGGAAGATGTTTATTGGTAATACAACCTGGTTCGAGGTTATGAATTATGTAATCTTGAATTCCTGATCTGTTCTTGTTATGTTATACACTTTTCGGCCTGTTAGTTAATAGCTGTTGATTGGGGGTGATATGAATTGGGATGTCTGACGGGGGAATTAGGGCTTGTTTGAATCAGCATTTACAATTTTTGCTTGATTCCAAGAGTTCAGGAAACAAAAGAGCATAACAAGAGAAAACAATAAAAAGAGATGGAATTATTATTATTATTATTTTTTTATGCCAAATGTTTTGACTGTCATTTACATGGACCTTTTCAAGTGCCAACAAATTACTGGAATTAAGTGTAATCTACTTATAGTTTTTACTGTGCTCACTTCTGGACGTTTTTCATCTTTTGTGGCATTTTGTGATTGTCAAAACTTATTATTTCTGGGTCTACATATATTAATGAATCCAAGACCCTTTCTTGAAGTAAAAAAAAAACAGTCAAGATATGTAGTTTAGCCACTAAAGGATATGCATGTTTGCAGTTTAGGGGTCATTGTATCGTCTAAGAATATTTAACTCTAATATAGTAGTAATATGCTTCATCTTTCTGAATTTGAATGTCTGTATTCCCATTTTGGACTGTTTTACTACAATGTCATTGTCTGCAAACCAACATAGTATTACGCCTTTTTCCAGCCAAAACCACATTTCTTTCTTATGCTTCTTAGATTAATCAGTAATTCAAGAACCCAGGCTACCTTTTATCTGCAATTGGATTTGGAGATTTGCAGCCTTTAAAGGAGGGAGAGAGGGTTGGTCCTGAGCAATGGGATATACGAGGAATTATAGCACACTTGCAGTAAAGTTGACTCTTGGTGGAAGAAGATGTGCTTTCATAACCGTGTCAGTGGTGATGGCTAAGTGATTATCTAGGATTAGTTGGATACTGTTGTTTTATGGACCTTTTGGTTGGCCGGGGAGGTGGAGGTTCAATGCATTCCATGGTGGCACTGGCATGGGTAGATGATCTTTGCTGGGTTTTTGTTGGGACTGACTGATAGTCAGGAGGTGGTAGTGATGAATATTTCCCTGCCTCCATATGTTGTCACTATCAAATACCACTATTTTTGATTTTCGAGCTTCTAAATGATTCCTGCAGGACAGTGGTGATGATGTTTGTGTGGGTGGAGTGGGCATGCTGGTAATTGATCAGGTATGACCTATTTAATTAGCAGTAAACGTTTGGCTGCTGGTTGGTGGTGCTGGGGTTGGAAATGGGTGTGGAGTTGAGAGAGTGAGAGAGAGCAGGCTAGTGGTGATGATTTTGGGGGTGGGGTGGGGGGGTGTTGGGGATGCTGGTAATTGATCAGGTGTGACCTATTTTATTGGCAGTAAAAGTTTGGTTGCTGGTTGATGGGGCTGAAATTGGAGATGGATGTGGTTGTGGTTGTGGGAGTGAGTGAGTGAGAGAGAGAGAGAGGGAGAGAGAGAGAGCATGAAATGGGAAAATATACTATGTTAAGCTTTCTCCAAGAACTCTATTCTCAAATTCAGACGGAGAGTAATTATTAGATTACTTCAAATCTGTGTTGAAGCCATCTTTATGCGAGATAGTCATCTTCATCACTTTTAAATGCCCTACATGGTGCCTCTTAATATCTTTTATAAGAACTGGATATCTCACAAAAGAATGGATTGTTGTTTCTTTTTGCTTCAGAAATTTTCAAGTTAGTTCTATCTAGATGATGTACAGATAGTAATACCACTGATGTACTTAAATCAGATCCTTTTTTATGCATTTTGTACTCTGGAATTATGTTTCGGACATGAAAACCAACATGCTAAACAGTCTTGGCTTGTAGAGATGGTGAGATTTGTTGACTATATTCTGATGCTCTTCATTCTTACAACAGGAGCATTTTATTGAAAGTGATTTTTCGGACATTTGATTTTTTCAATTTTCAAAATAATGACAGAAGCTGACAGTGAAATAATAAGGCCCGAGGTATGTCATAAATGCGAACTTTTTGATTATTTAATGCTTCTAAATTCCTATTTTGCTTGTTTGTAATGTCTGTAGATGCGCTTTATGTTCATTTGATTATTGTGACAGTCCTTTTTCTGTAGTCATATTCAAACTCCTTACCTTTGTTTTGTTCTCACTCATATTGACACATTGATGAATTCCTTAAATACCCTGCCATGAAGAATGAAGATTTACTGGGACAAGGATGCTCTTCAGGCATTGGTTGTTTCCTTTAGGCAATGAACTTTGAAGAGAAAAAGACCAAAAGAAAAGGCATTGGGCATAAAGTTCATTCATTTAGGAAGTAAAATAAGTCTGTGTATAATTGTGTCTGGTAAGACCTATGTGCTACAAAGTGGATTTTTTAGGCAGTGGAATTGGCCGTACTGATTGATGCATTTGTGAACCCCTATTTCATAAATTCCAAGGCTCTCTCATCTCGTGGGCTGTGGACGACATTCTATCTTATATAGTACCTGTGTGAGATGTCTGGCCAGATTTTTACTTGGACAGTTTTGAATGTAGAAGCTGCATAACTGGGGTTGGGGGTATTTAAACGAGAAGATTTATCGGACTTCAGTTAGACTATTGGTTGCTAGTTTTCTCCATTTGTTTACGTTAATCTGTATCCTTCTGCTAAATGCCACCTGACTTTCCATCATTATGTTTAAGAATTACTTCAGAGATTTAGACCTCTAGATTATTAAATGAAAACACAAAAGAAGCAGAAAACACACACGTGGATGCATGCATATACACGCCCTTTTAGCATTAATCTATTTTGTAAAAGTAGGGGTTCTGATCCCTGAACTATTCTTTTCTATAGGATTCCAACTCTCATAATCTTATATTGGAGTTACAATCGTTTGGGTATGATAAAGAGAATTAATAATAATAAAGAAGATTCGGGTTGAAATGCTTAAAAAGGCTTAATTGGATACCAAGACGTTGTACCTCACCGAGCCAATAAAATAATTTAGAAGAAATTTAAAAATACAAAAATATGCTTATAATAAACCATAAATAAATCTAAAAAAAATTCACAAAATTGTAATTTACTATTAAAAGTATTAACAACTCAAAAATCTCTTGTATCATCGCTACAAATAGGATGTCTAATATCATCAATATATTTGATTCTCCTATGATCCTCCTCATCATTATCAATTTTTTTCTCATTCTTTTTCATCCTCCTCCCCTTGCAATAGTGTATACTCCTTTCCCTTCCATGTCAAGGCAGGAAAAGGAATATAGAAAATTCCGCAAAACATTTATAAATAATTAGTTCAAAAGGCTAAGGCAACTAATAAAATGTCCGAAATATGCAAGACTAGGGTTGACAAAATGGGTGGGCCATTCTGAAATGACCTGCGCTCATCCAAATATAAAATCTGGTCCTAGCCTAGCCTAGACCATCTTCCAAATCAATATATTGCAGGCCAAGCAGGTCCTATTCTTCTTGTTTTATTATTTTCGTTTTTTCAGAAATTTAATGTGATTTGAAAGTAAATCATAATTAAAAAACAAATATTCTCATTAATGTATTTGTGGATTACATTTTTAATTTCTGTTAAATATAAAGACCTTGTTTGTTTCTGATTAAAATTGGATTTTAATCTAAGTCAAAGTCAAACAATCAATATTAACCACGTCTTTCATGGTCCTATAACTTTTTAACCACACATTTCAAAAACTTCTATCACAATCTACTAAAAATTTAATTTAAATCCCCACCAAACACACCCAAAATATAATTTATAAGTAGAATTTACGAGCAATAGTTTATGCATCATTATAGGTTAAGTATATTCTAACGAAGTTAGCACCTACTTAACTAGGACATAAAAAAAACTGTATAGTGCAAATACACTTGAATTTTGAATTTAATCGAATTTAAAAACATTTTAGTATTAGTATGAAGAAATTGAGAATGTAAGAAGTTAGAGAGATACGAAGAGAGTGTGAGACAAGGAGAGATTGTGTGGAAGGATGTAGAAGAAAAATGCCTATTTATAGCCAATGACTTAATTTTATTTTTTAATAAACCAGGCCGATCCTCATAGGTTGTCGAGTTAGACAAGTCGTTTATTATGGTGGATAAACCCATGAATCGGCATGAAACGGATGGGCTAGTTTTGATCCGATTTTTACCTGGTGGGACGTTTTGTGTCTGGACTACACTAATTATTTTGACATCTACGCACAAGACCATGGGTGAACACATTAGTTGCCTCGAGGCTTAAGCCTCAAAAAATCAATTATAGCATAATCTTCGAGACATTTTGAAATCTTCGTGTGAGGCGTGATTTGAATTGAGGCGTAAGCTTTAAGTAGTCTTATCAAACAATGCCTGCATCGGAACCAAGGCTTAGAAAGGCTTCATAGGTGTGTAACTCATGATAGCAGTTTTAGACAAAAGTGTGAACACAGGGATACTACAAGTGCAAAAGGTTGTGTCCCTTTCAATTGATTGCAGGGGTCCTTGTTTGTACAGTCTTACTACTGTAGATGTTACACATAAAGCATGGAAGTGGTATATTTTTGGGCCGATATGGAGTTTCTGTATATTTGTAAATTTTATGGGCCAGGGTCGTGTCTCCCTGGCCCCATCTTATAGAGAATCACTTATCAAATTTGGGATTTGGGGTGGGGGAGAGTTTCGAACCCTTGTGCGTGAGAAATCAACTATGAAAGTGGATTCCCATCTGTTATGGTTCTCATTGTGAGGTATAAGACTTGAATCCACATCGTAAGTATGTGCTTTCGGTGTATGGTTCATATAGACTTTGGTTCTTCAACTTCAAAAGGCAACATCTAGTTTTTGATGTATGACTCTCCTAAGATCTATATGTCTCCTGGTTGCAACGAGCGATGTTGATGGTGATGTCAGTATAGTAGTGTTCGTCAGAGATTAGTCATGTGCTAGTCCAAAGTCAGTCCGACATGAGCGCCAGGATCAAGGAGCATGGTGGATTGTTACGATTCCCAGGGTATGAGACTTGAATCCCACGTCAAAAGTATGGTCTTTCGGTGTGTGGTTTATATTGGCTTGGGCTTTCCAATTTCAACAGCTAGCTTTTGAGTTATGGCTCTCCCAAGATCTATATCACCATCAAACTCAAACATTACACTAGGAGAGAGCAAAGACCAAAAAGTGTCAAATCCAAACATCTGGTTCTTTTCCTTGTTAAGTATGGCATAAGATGAATGCTCCGCATTAATTTAGGAGTGTTTAACTTGGAGATTGCGTTGTTTGTTACTTATATTTGGAGAGAGGGGCAAAAGAGAAGAAAAAGATCACGAGAACAGTACATCTTTTCCAATATATCGTTAAGCTTCCCACTTACCGTGGTTCTTGGTTCTTGAGTTGCACTGTTTGTTTTGTTTTTAAATCATGATTATTTTCATTTGTTGTGTTTATATTGTGCATTATCAGATGCTGAAGGCTCACGTGTGGCTTCAAACTTCTGATGGTTCAATACTCCAAGTGGAACAAGAGGTTGCCATATATTGTCCATTCATATGTCATGAAATACAATCAGGCACAGGATCTTCGAAGTGTTATCCCATCTCCCTTCCTTCACGGGTCAATCCTCCCATGTTGAGCTTGATTCTTGACTACTGTCGATTTCATCAAGTACCAGGGCACTCTAACAAGGTTTTTACATATCCCGAAACTTTATCTTTTTGTAAAGTTGATTTTTCCCATCTTGAGTTCCACATTATCCCAAACAACACTTAAAAGTATGTTACTATTGTTTGTGAAACTGCAGAAATGAGTCCTTTAGATGAAATAAAGATACACATTTAGTTCTTTTCTGTTGCAGGAGAGGAAGTCCTTTGACGAAAGGTTTGTTCGAATGGATACTAAACGGCTTTGTGAGCTGACTTCCGCTTCTGACAGTCTTGAACTGAAGCCATTGGTAGATCTCACCAGTCGTGCACTTGCACGAGTGATTGAGGGCAAGACTCCAGAAGAGATCCGAGAGATATTTCACCTGCCTGATGATCTCACAGAGGTGTCTTGTCCTTGCAAGCAGTGTACATGCTGAATGTCCTTTTCATTTCTTTAGGGGTAAATCCATGTTTCTACATTTATTTTCTTACTTTGACGCATTTTATTTATTCAGGAAGAAAAATTGGAGCCCATCAAAAACACAATGGATGATCCTCGAATTCGGCTATTAAATAGATTGTACGCCAGAAAGAGGAAAGAGTTAAAAGAAAGAGAGAGATTAAAGGTGATTAAATTATTATTTCCTGTACTGCATTATTACCCTCCAGCGTTTCTCAAGGTTTTATGCGATGAGCATTTATATTCAGATTTAATAAGTTGCTTGCGAGTACTGGTATTTTGTCACTGCAATGATATATGTCATATAAGTTGAGACTGAGGTAATTGACCTTCAATGTTTTATAGAATGTTGAGGCTGAAGCAGAGCATGTGGATGATCGTTCAGTTGATGACCTCTTGTCCTATATTAATGGAGGCAATGGAGGTATTTGCTGTTGTCTCTCTTTGACTCTCCTTTCATTTTATACCTTCTTTATTGAATTCAGTGTTGTTACCATTGAGATTCTTCATGTCGGGAGAACACGGGAAAGATATGTACTAATATTGAAGCAGCAAGATTTCATATTTTTCAGTTATATCAACTAAATTGCTGGGCAATTTATCTTAATTTATGAGAGTATATTTTACTAGAACCCCTTGAGGTGACTGACTATTTTATTTCTACTGCATTCCTTTTTAAAAGTTACAAAGACCTCCATTATCGATTGTTTTGTGGATTCCCCTTTTGACGCTTTTTCAAAGGTTAAAAAGATGTCTAATACATAAAACACCAATCGCTCATCTTCACCTTATGGGAGAGTTGTTTTTGGCACCTATTCATGCACTAGAGGAACGATATGTTTCTTCTCTATTATTCATGCATGTCGTCTATGTCTCTCGAATAAATTTTATTGTCCGAAAATGTGTATGTTGATAAATAAAATTCTTGGGGTGGGAAAGATATAAAATATTGTTTGTAAATTGGTTTCAATTTTCTTGAACGCTCTGGAGAAATTACGGTATAAATGAGAAGTGGACCTTCACAATATTCTTGACTACAAGAAAATAACGGTTAGTGCTAGACATGCCTATGATCCGAATGTAAGTTGTCGTAAATGATGGTGCATAAAAATTAAAATGTTTTAATTTAGAAATATTTTTACTTTATGCATTCTAGGTGTAAATTGGTTTCACCTCGATCACATACCGCTAGTGATGTTGGAAATCAAAAATCAAAACAGTACTTGCAAGTTTTAGAGGACTTCTATTTTTCAAAATTTATCCCCTGTTTCGTTTGGATTAAAATCCAATTAAAATCTCAAGTCAAAATCAACAATTAATTTTAATCATACATTTCATGGAACCCACAACTTTTCAACTACATATTTCATCAACTTTGATTAAAATCTACTAAAAATCTGATTTTAATCTCTACCACCAAACAGGTTTTTAGAATAGTCATCCTAAAATAAATAACATCATCATAACATACAAACTATTCCTCCCTTGTCTTGGCTCTATTTTTTCATAACTCGTTTTCAACCATACATTCTACCATAAAATAATGTCACACGTAAATCCAAAACTTTTCCTTATTTTTTAACCCATGTTCTCCAAAAAATAACTAGTTCAAAACGCTTTTTTTCCCAAAATCTCATTTTAATGGAGCCCAAGACAACGAAGGTATTTATTTTTAATTTTTAAAGGATAGGGGTGTCACTGTAATACCGAGTTACCCCAGGGATGTTAGTGTAATTTTCTCTTCATTTCCACTGAAAATGTAGGTATGTGTAACTATGCTTGTGAAGGTTAAATTTCTGATCTTTTATTCTTTGGAATAGGCTTTTTGGTTGGTGGGATTAGTAATGTACGATTATTTGAAATAGGCATGATTCAAAGATATACTTTTGCTCAATTTGGAAAGTCAAAGTGGAATGAAAAGATGTGCGTGTTGTATTTATATGTTATAGATAATCAGGGAAATGAAAGACAGACAGAATCTAGACATAATGGATCTTGTTATTAAAGGTATAAGTTCCCATTAGAAAATTGTGACTGCAGAATTTGATCAAGTAATTGTCAAAAGTAATAGCTGCACAATTCAACTAGTTACCACTTAAAACTCCTAAATGTTAAGAAACTAAATACTTCTCTGCTGAATCAATATGTGAAATTATGTATACAGAGTGAAGATAGAATTCATTATCATATTATCTCTGGTAATCAGTTATTTTTCTACTGAGAACCTGGAGTAAGTTCTCTGTTTTCATGTACCTTTTATATTAAGGTGCTAAATTTAGTAGATAGCACCAATTTTAAGTTTTTAATTGTTATTATGGATTTTGTGGTATGGGTGATCTACTTTAACGGCTACATCTTCCATCAGCTTTGCTCGTGTATGCTTTATGTTTGAGAAGTGCTGTTAAACCTCAAGGCATTCACTTATTTTCTTCACCCTTCTATCTTCTTTCATCTATTTCCTTTCGATTTTACTTTTGGGGAGACTTTTAAATCCACATGGATTTGTGTTTGCAGATTCTAAGGGGACTACAACTTCTAAAAATAAAAAGAAGAACCGCAGGAGGAAAGACCATCAGAAGACTGCTCCTTTGAATTGCACTAGTTGTTCAAATGGCATGTCTTCTTCGAGCAATTCTGTAGATATAAGTAAGAAGGTCCGGATCACTTTCACTTTCCTGAGTTTAGACCGATTACAAGTTGGTCGCTTGGGGAGTTACTGGTTTCTTGAGTCCCCTTTTAACTTCCATAGAGAAACACATGCACCACGCACACTCGTGTATGTGCCCATCTAATTGACATTCTTTTATGTTTCAGGAATCAAATGAGATGGATTCTGCATGCAACAACTCTATGGTTCACAGCAATATTCTTCCTAATCTTGTTAACACAACAGAGTTTCCGGACACTGGAAATGCGAGATTTGCACCTGAAGAGGAGTTTGATGATTGTGATTTAGATGATGATATTGACCCTGCATTGAAAGAAGAAATTGATAGGTGAGCCCTGTTCAGTTATCACAAAGTGCAGGTGTTGGAGTCATTAAGAATCAGAACACAAGTAATTTTGTTAATGGATTATTATTAGGAATTCTGCTGGCATCGCCAGATATAGTTAATGGTTTATTATTATTGATCATGTTGGCTTATATGGTCATTCAGTTGCTTGTGTTAAAAGTACCCTTTTAATATAAGTTCTTACTATTGCTTTTTTGTTTTGATTTGAAACAAATTCATATTTGTTACTGGCTCATATGCGTTCAGTTTGGTCCTCTCCTAGGATTTAGAATAAATTCTAGGTGGAGGAGAATGAGGAAAATCTAGCAAGTTTTACTTTAAACTTTCTGTAATTTTGTTAAAGTTGAGTTGGTTTTGTGAAAGTCAGATGAAGGGTGTGTTTGAGCCACATTATTTTGGAAAAATGTATTTTGGAATAGTAGATTGATGGAGAATGTGTGGTTGAAAAAGGATGAAAGGTTATTAATGTGATGGAAAATATTATTTTATTGAACAATGTGTGATTGAAAATGAGTAAAAGAATGAGAATAAAAATTTTAATGTGGTTCAAACTGGGGCTAAATGCTTTTAATGAAGTTTTTGAAGTTTCATAGATGTTAGAATGGAAAGAGT
>CAIGRK010044887.1:0-10886 GCA_903798315.1 Fraxinus greggii | reverse complement strand
AAAAAAATTAAACAGGGCGGGGCGAGATGCCCATTCCCCGTCCCCGCCCCAGGGCAATATTCCCCGCCCCATCTCCTCCCGATTATCCTATTAAGCGGGGCCTCACGAATATCGAGTTTGTCGAATTTTTTTTGTCATTCCTACAGCCAATTAACAATTAATTGCACGAAATTTTAACGATCTAATGACACATCTGATGCACCAAGAATCCAATTTCAAAAACTTTACACCAATTACAGTCAAGGCCCTTAAGAATTATGAAATTAAATTTATACCCACAAATCCTAAAACTCATTCATATATACCCTTCTTGAAATTTTCCGTTTTCCCATTTCACTCCATTGGTCATAAATCGAATATCAACCCTACTCTAGAGTCCTCTCCCTCTCTCTATTAAAGCACTCATAGTTCCTGTTCTTAAACCCCCGGTATTTTTTTTTTACAGTAATTTAGGCAATTCTTGAGAAAAATGAAGACCAGTAAATTAAACTCTAATGTAAGTAATTTGAGGGAGGAGCTAATGGCCTGCTCATTTGTGGAAGCAGTAGCCGTTCAAACTCTTTTGGCTGCTCAAAAATCTCTGGCCTGCCTTCTGGTATATAATTTTTTTGTTCTTCATATTCTTAGCAAATTTTTAATATAATGATGTGGGTTCTTTTACTTTTTACCTTTTTTTTTGCCCTCAAATTTTCTCATCAGTTCTGACTTTTGTGCTACGTGGTGATGTGTTATATTGTTGCTTTTCGGTAGTTTAATGATTTTGCTTATAGGGTTTTGTTCACCATTTCTCCAATTTTATATTTTTCAAAGAAAAACAAGTATTTATTTTTAGGTTTTTTGAATCTTAAAACTTTCCCATGTCTTATTTATTTGGGGTTTGTAATGGTGTGAAGTGTCTCGCTTTATTTGGTTATATAAATCATTTGGGAAATAATTTTTTCCCCATTATTAGCACTGTCAAAGGGAGAAAACACCTAAATGAAAGATTTTCCTTTTTAATTTCTTATTGTTCTGTTTACTGTATTCGATGGACCATTAAATTGTTATTTAGTAATACAAATATTTTGGATTCGGTATGATTGGTTGACATTCGGCAGAAATTGTATATGTGATCAGTGCGGATAAGTTTTGCTACACGTTCGTAGATGCTTAATTTTCATCCTGCGCATCTAGAATAAATCTCTAACAGTTTCAAAAGAATTCTGGAAGCTTGCTATTTTCATCTCAACAAATAGCTTTTGAAAGTAAATGCTAGAGTTAGTGGGATTAAGAAATAAAAAATTTCCGGAATTGTGATTTTGCTTTAGGTAAATATAATCCCTAGTATTTGGTGCATTGCTTTTTGCAGTGAGGTGCTTTAATCTATTCGGTTTTAATGTTTTGGATCTTAGTTTTTTGGTAAAGATTGTTAGGTTTTATTGTAATTGGATATTCTTTAGATAAAATTATAGTTATAAAAGAGTTATAAAAGTCAAAGAGTTATTTGGAAGGTTGTATAAGTCAATTAGAAATCTTTGGGTTCGAGTATAGAACAAGGAGAAAAAGTAGCCGGAATAAAGCTAGCTGACCCCCCTTCAGCGCTTGAATGCCACCTTGAAAAATTCAACCAGACCATTGTCGCCCTCCTAATTTGCCTAGCGCTCGAGTGGTGGTGATATTCTGGGAAAATCTATTTCGCAATTTAAACAACCTTTTGAGTCCTAAACAACCCCAAACACCTTCTACTATATATACCCAAGTCATATTACTTTCCTTCCATACTGGTGGTTGATTATGATATTCTTCCTAGAAAATATTTTTTGAAGATCCTACATCAATTCTATACCTTGAGATCTTTCAACCACAGTTTGGAAAACATCCATCCAAGTTCTCAAAACACCAAACCACCCACTTCCGTATAATCTGTCAGAGTTCTGAAAATCGAGAAAGGAAACCAGAGTTCCGATAGGACAAGAACAAGGAGTTCTTGGTGATCCATAGGAGATAGGCGATTGTAGAAGGTCTGGAGTTGGTGCAGGTTCACGCAGTCTAGGAGGCCTTGGTTATTACAGGAAGTAGGTTAGAGTACTAGGAGTTGGTCGAGTCTGGACCGTACTGTAAGTCAATTTGTTTATAGTGGATTTTACCGGCTTGGGCCCCAAGTTCTTTATTCTTTGTGAAGAGTTTTTTTTTCCTTAATCAATTTTGGTGTTATTTACTTTATGCAAATTATAAACTGTGCCAATTCAACATAGGTTAGATTTGCATGTGAATTCATCTGGATTAAATAATTAAAGTGACTTGTTGCTTTAAATACTGAATTTAAATTCCGTGTAAAACACATATTCACTCTCCTCTAGGTGTTAGTTGGGTCAAATTTCGTTATTTCAAAGATAATCCAAGTTCTTGTAGACATTACCATATGATAGAGTCTTGATGTTTTATGCTGCTTTCCAACATCATCTTCTTGCTCTACTATTAAAGGAATGAATTTCTCACATCCCCTACTTGTTCTCCTTGGTTGCTAAACCTGACATTTAATTTCACGTGTTATTTCCATCTTTTTAATTTAAATTTGGCTGATGACTCTCTTGAAAGTGAGTTCTTTCCAAATTTGTTGATACTGAGTTTTGTATCTCTATCTGAAAGTTTGAAATTGTCCAAATAACTAATTTCTTTTGTAGTTTATTTTGTGTTACTTATTGACCAAATTGTACTTGTTGTGGATCAGTTTCTCTTTGGACCAAGCTGTTTACGTAGGAATAGTGCAAATATAGCTAAATGCTTTTGTGGCTGTCATAGGTTGTTTGACTTTCCCTAACAGTAGAAATAATGCTAACAGATAGAATCTCTGTTGAACAATGTTGATGGAGTACCAAACTTGATTGAGAAAAGGTAATTGTTGTTTTTCGTTATAATACAATACCTGTGAGAATTATATAAAATAAATTATGCTTACGAATTCTGTAGGTTTCCCTTGAATGATCTTCGTAGAAGGGAAAAGCCTGGACCCGAAAATAAAGATGGAAGTGATATAGAGGATGATGATGAAGATGATGGTGAAGATGCTGATGAGCAAGTAGACGATGATGATGGTGATGAAGACTTCTCAGGTGGTGAAGAAGGGGGAGACGATGAAGAAGAAGGGGATCCCGAGGGTAATCCTGAGGCTAATGGAAATGATGGGAGTGACAACGAAGATGATGATGATGGTGACGACGATGAGGATGAGGAGGAGGATGAAGAGGAGGAGGAAGAAGAGGAAGAGGAGGAGGAGGATCAACCACCAGCTAAAAAGAAGAAGTGAATTAGCGGTAGCCAGTAGGTGTTTATTCTATATCTTCATATTGGTTGGTTTGGCGTATGTAATAGCAAGAACGAGTTTTAGCTTGCGCGATCCCCTTCACAGATGAACTGCTCTTTGTTAGTTTTGACAGAATGTTATATGTTATCTTTTGTGGAATGAATGGGAAATCTGGATTTTATTACTATTAGTTTTATGACGTTCAAGGTGAAATTTGTGCTTGAAATATGAACTTCACCCTTTTTTTTTTTTGGTTAAAAGCAAGGTTAGATTAAACTTCAACTTCTATGCTTCAAAACGGTTTTCCAATGACAGATCGTCAGCAAGATGTACCTTTTGACTGATCTACAGGACTCATAGTTTATAGGTACTTAAAAATATTTGTTTGATTATTATTCATCTCTAGTTTATTGTGAATAATGACGACATGGAAATTGAAATAAGACTGCCAAATTAATTGATGTATAACTTAAACGAAAGCTTCAATCAAATGGGTCGTTACTGCACACCACTTGAAGAATTTGGATTGAGCCTTTGTCTTTCGGATTTGGTTGCAACTTGATTTCATTATTTAATGCTTCATTTATCTGCTAATAATTGTCATTCAATATGTCATTCATATAGATTAAAAAATTGCATCACTCATCATATCTAATGGTACACCAAACTTGATGACGCCACAAATTTTATTTGATACACCATATTTTAATTTCAATTAAACCTTTCAATTTTTGCTCATTGTAACAATTATTTCCTTAATTTTTTCTATCGAACTCTTATCTTCAACATTCAATTAATTAGAACGTTTCGTCTTTGATGATGATTTATATAAAAAATATTTTGTTTTTCGACTTTGAAATGAGGGAAAAATATTATTTTGCACTTTTTGTTTATTTATTTTTTAAAAATATGATGGAAAAATAAGTCGTTTTAAGTTATTTCAACGGACTTTTAGACATAAAACTGTTATCAAATACAAAATGCGTTAGCTAATGGAAATATTGAAAGTAAGAATGACATGAAAAATTATTAGGGAAATAAGTGCTATAATAAACAAAAAATAAAAAATTAAAATATAATTATAATGTGGTGAAAAAATTAAATATTGTGATGTAAATATAATTATCCTTCATTTAAACTAAATTTTGGTGTAATTCATTATTCCTCATTTTACCCTCCATTTTCTTTTAAACTAAATTCTTGTTCCGTCTATATTCTTAATTATTTTTTATGTGAAATTTGGTGTTAAGAGCATCTTCAATTGTTATACCAAATTTGGTTTAACCATTGAGATATTACACCAAATTGCACCAAATTTAATGTAAATTTGATATAATCATTGGAAATGCCCTGATGCACCTATAAAATTCTGCATTTGTTGTATGGCAACTTACAAAAATATCCTTAAAATTAAACATTTTTTGAAAAATCATGTGAAAAGTATTTTGGAAATAAAAAATACTGAATAAAATTAAGTGTTACTTTTTAAAGTTAAGTATGACTTACAACTTTTATTAAAAAGTGATATAAATTTCAAGTAAGTGATAGAAAAAAGTGACAAATATTAAAAAGAGTGACAAAAATTTCAAAAAAGTGACAAATATTAAAACAATTGATAAAACACCAATCAATAACTTATATTTGTCACTCAAAAAGTGATAGAAATTTTTAAAAAGTAACAAACAAATAAAAAGTGACAAAAAAAAGTGACACTATTAAAAAAGTGACAAGCACTTAAAAAAAGTAACAAAATAGCATTAAAAGCCTATGTTTGTTATTCAAAAAAGTGATAGAAATTTTAAAAGAGTAACAAACAATAAAAAAGTTACAAAAATTTCAAAAAAGTAACATACACTAATAAAAAAAGTAACAAACACACAAAAAGTGACGCCAATTAAAGCATTAGAATGAATGCAAGAATGATAGATTTTCTTCTAAAATTTATCTATTTATGATTATATTTCACTTTTATTAACTAAACATATAACATAACTTCATTTTAGGAAATTATAGAAGAGACTTGAACAAAGAAATTAATGTACTTGAACGAAATTTACTCCATCACCATCCTTGTTTTCAAAGAGCTGGGCTGCAGAAACTAGTGCAGTAGTATTTCATAGGATGAAAACCAATTCAATACAATTAATATTCAACCAAAATTGAAAAGTAAAACAAGTATAACATTAACAGAAATTATAGGAAAAATCCTCTTCACTAAAAAAAAAAAATTGACAACAACACATTTATCAAAATTCTACCAAATTCCCATCAGAACTATCACTTAAAGTTCATCCTCCATTCTCAAGTATTCCCTAATATCGGCATGGTGATGTACCACAATCCCATTCGGATCCATTGACATTAATTTCTCTAGCTTGATGTTTGTGGCCCGATGATTCCGATGCGTAGAGGACCCGGTTCTTGAGGCGCAAGCTTCAAGTCCTTCATAATATGGGTTTTCCATCATAATTTTTTGCCGAATGTTTCCCACAAATTTGTAAAACTTGTCAAAAATTAGTGTTTTTCGTCCTCATCCAGTGGCCTCATGCTGGAGATGTAGTTGCTCAGATACTTCGAATCCGCCTCTCTCTAATATTACCATATATTCTCTCACTGCACTTGAGCCTTTTGGCTTCTGATGGGTTTCACAGGAGCAATGATAAAGAAATAAGAATTTAGGGTTAAAAAAAGGGTCACCGGGGATTTCGAGCGTAATTAATACAGGGATTATATTTTTAATTAGTTTTAAAGGTACTAATCTAATATCTTATTTTTTTAGGGTATTGGACCTAATTTTCCCTTCGTTACATCAACTTCTCTCCAATAAAGCCCAATTTAAATTGGATTTTAGCTGAATTGAGAAGCAAAATAATTAGTCTATATATGAATTCGATTAATGCGCATAGCTGACAATTATTTAAAATCAAAATCCATTAAGTTTAAAATATTGAATGAATGCCGGCCAGTTTAGAATAAGTCCACTGTTTCTTTAGTCGGTTCGATTTGTAAATATTACATACACCCCGTACACCCCGTGTCAGTAATGCAATAGACTCCATATAGATAGTCTTCTGTAAATTTTGATATCTATAATATGGATGCATGTTATACGTTGATTGATGATGAACCTCTATGCCATTAAAAAATAGAGTATTTGTTAGTGATTCGGATGAGTTACAATTTAATTTTGTGTTAATTATATTTGTTAGGTTGTACTCAATACAAATTGGTGGATTTGGAAGAAAGTAACGAAAATCGTGCGAAAACGAAGGAAATCTAAAGTTTGGGGACAAAAATGTGAACATCTAATAGTTGATTAGGACCATAAAAACGATGATCGAAGATCATATAGGATCAATTGGATACAATTGGAAGTCAAATGAGTGAAATAGGAAGTATTTTAACAAATCAATTTTCAGCCGATTAAGATATGCTCCGGATTTTTAGCCTCAACTTGAGATCCCTTTTTTTGGATAGCAAGCGTTAAAATGCAAAATATTGTACTCTAGAAGAATTATAGACATTTGAATTATCTTTCCAATTCATTTTAAATCACCTTAACTGGATATTTGTAGAGAAACCTATGGTCAAAATACTGAAAGTTGCTCGGGGACGAACCGAATCGAACCTGCTCGCGGGGCAATTTTGGCAGATGAATCGGTAGTTTTCTTTTGCGATTCAAACTCTTTTAGAATCCAAATTGGACGCAATTTTGACCTATTTTTTGGCTCTTATAAATAGAGAACGATGGCTACACATTGAAAAAAACATCTCTTACATCTTCATATACAATAATGTAATTAAATTCATCAAGAACAAGATGTCAATTACTATATTTTGAAAAAAGATACCAAGCCCTAGCAAGGAATTAAATGTCAATTTCATCAAGATTCTGAAGAATTCAACATTGGACTTGAAGATCAACATCTTTCGAATTATTTCATGATTTGAGTGATATTTTTCTATTATTCTTCTTGTAATTTAAATATTAATGTCAGACTAGATCCTTTTTTCTATTAGATGAAGACAAATCATATTTATTATTTGTTTTAATTCAAAACTAGTAGTTTAGTTTAATTCTTGTGTTTCTTGATTAATTTTGCATACTCATTACATTATTTAATTGATTGGCTACAAATTGTTAATTTGTTGCTTATTGTAGTGTTATGAGACTCATAATAAGTTTGGAACGTGATAAACTTAATATATGTGCATTATATGTTAGAAATAAAATTTATCACGTGTGCAATCATATGGATAATATAAACCTTAATATATTCTAATCATTCGAATTCGGGTTAGGAATATATTTGAGTCATGGTTATGATAGATTTAATTATTCTTGGAAAAGAAAATTATATATTATAACTTGATGGATTGTCAAGAATGCATGAACAGAGATATATTACAAATCAAGAATTTAATTAAATAGCAATGAGCGAATTCGAAATCCAATATAGTCATCTATAATTTCATTAAAAAATATTTTTTTACATATTTTTAAATTAATTTAGAATAATCATAAAAATCAAATAAGTTTGTTTACATAATTCGAATTCCTTACGAAACTAGTGAACTTGAATTAAATTTATTCAATGTGGGATGATAACTCTTAACTCATCAATTTTATTACTTGTCAACGATCCCGTACGCTTGCGGATTTCTCACGAACACTCATATAGATGCTCTTTTATTTGAAGTTGACAATTAAATCAAGAAATACTAATTTGTTATAGTATATGTTACCTAACTAGAATCAGTCGGCGACCTTTTGTACAACATTGGCGACCTTTTGTACATAGTCTTAAAGGCTTGCAATGGTTCAAGTTATCGTTGTTTTAGTAATTAATGGGTCTAAACATGCATTCATACATTTTACACTAAATTATATATATATATACACATATATACACGCATATATATACATATATTTATACCATATTTTTTTATTACTGTTTTAGTATGCCTCTCAATTCCATATAAATGTTGACTTATTGGTGAAAACTACGCCGACTGGAAGCATAAGATCGTGTATGTTCTAATAGTATAAAACTTAATTTTGTACTCGAATGTTATCATTCCAACCAACCAATCAAGGAGTCCAATGAGTTTTAGAGAGCGAAGTATGATGAGTGATGTGCTGTCGATGCAATCGTTTGAAGTAGCATGTTGGTATTTGCTAGAGTATGATCCAAGTTCCTATTGGGATTAGGATTGGGGTAAATTGATAAAAGGAACAAGAGAATTGTTGAATCCGATTGAAAAATGGATCAATGTTTATCAATAATTGAAAGTTTGATTGGCAAAATGACTTTGAATAATTGAAGACTGGGTTTCAGAGTTTTGGTAAAGAAAAGGTCATCACAATTTCGCTAGCTTGACACTCGAACATCAAGGGTGGAAAAGGAACAGAGAGTTGTGCCAACTTGACGCCAGCGTATCATTCGATTCTGACTCATTTCTTAAGTTATATTTTATCCAAAACACTTGTAGTGAGTACTTATATATATATACTCCACATGGTGTAGGCTCTTTAAAAACTCAACATAATAGTAGATCATTATTGTATACACTAGAAACTTGAGAAAATTGTTTAGATTTAGATTGTGAGTGTCATATCTTGTAAACACAATTTTCGTTTCTAGGTATAAGAAATCTCTCATTTTTTTCACATAAATCTTGTGTTCTTATGTGATCCATTATTTTTTATATTGCTCTTATTTTGACTCCTTTATTGTTTGGCTCAGTTCTCAACAAATTGGAATCAGAGCCAAGAATCTTTGGTGGTTCTTGAGATGTCCAAATTTATTATTAAAGCGAGATTTGAATAAGGTCGATTGTTTCAGAGATGACAACTATGAAATTTGAGATTCCATTTTTAGATCGTAACAATAGATTTTCATTTTGGTAGATTAAGTGTAAGCGGTTCTTGCTCCATTGGACTTGGATGATGCTTTTTATGTCTATGCGAGTTTCCATCCTACTATTGGGGCGCAAAGACCAATTTGATGGTCGAAAGCATATGCCTTTTTCCACCTTCAAGCGTTTGGGACTTGGTGAAGCAACACCAGCAAATATTACTATCTAGTTGACATATCAATCAATGAAAAAACCATAAGGGTGGAAGATCTAGTGATGAGAGTGGGATATTGTTTTCCCAATGATTTTGTAGTTCTTCACATGCCCAAGGATTCAGAGACACCTAATATTATGGGCTGACCCTTCTTAACGTGCAGATTTATTGACATGTCAATAAACCCTCTTATTGGTGTATCACAGGGTTTATTGACATTGTTGGTGTGGGATGAGAAAGAGGTATTTTGTGCTTCTAGAAATATTGAGAGGTATTTTGTGCTTCTAGAAATATTGAGACACAACTACATCTTTACTGGATACGCTACAAGGTGAAGACCTTAAAGAAATTCAAGAAAAAGCTTTTTAAGAGGTTTTGGAAGTTAATCCAACTGTCAGTCCAAGTGAAAGATAAAATACTTGTTAAGACCGAGGAAATGAGAAACATGATCATGGCGGATGAGAGAATTTGGGTGTGACTTGAATTTTTTGTTGAAGATTGTTGTCGTTGGAAATTGTATAAACAAAATTCAAGTCAACTTAGGATGCTGATAAGAACTTTATTAATCGTCAATCAAATGATTACAAGCTTTAATGTGATTATTCCCTTCTCTTTTTGAAGGAGATATTTGAAATATGAATATGTAGGAATACTTGTAATACAACATTCTCTCTCCCTATTCCTTTTTTTCCTTTCTCCCTTTTATAGGGAGGAGTCCACATGTATTCTTCACTTCCCCATCTCATCAGTTACAGTGACAAGCTGCGAAAGTACACCTATTGGCATGTTTGGATTGGTTAACCAGCTTGGCTTGTCAGATCATCATGAGTTAATCTTACAGGTGGTCCCTAGCAATTAATGAGTTACTTAGGGAAGGAAGCTAAAGCATCTCATTCGGGTAATTAGAGGGCGCTAATGCAAGACTGTCTATATGTCACTTGTCGATTGACTCCCAGTACAATGTGTAAGAAATCGTTAATTATCATGCTCCCTCTGACCTCGATAAACTACATAGTTCGAGCTGACCTCATATACCGAACTCACATTAGAACAGACTTATTACATACACCAGATTGTACTTATCGACCTCGGAGGTCGGGTATCAACAAAGATAATTGTGAATTCTAATTAAAATACACATTAAGAGGAATTCTATTTGGAATGCTTTTGAAATTCTATTCGAAACCTATTTGACAAATTCTAGTTGAAATTCTATTTGGAAGCTCTAATATGAGTTGAAATTTGTGTTAAACCTGAAGAGATCAAGATAAGAAAACTTTTGGACATTCTATTTCATCTACAGCTCTACTTCTAAAGTTTGGATTGTTCCCTACATATATTTAACTATTCTCTACAATTTAGTTGGGTTGGTTTTACCCCTATGGATTGTTAACCTCATTATATGTTGGTTTAACCATGTTGGTCATTCACTCGTTTGTCTATCCTCATTATAAGTTAGACAAATCAAAAACACAAAATCTTTGTATTCTTTCCCCATATTATATATGCAAAACGCGGAATTCGACCTAA
>CAIGRK010044858.1:0-10799 GCA_903798315.1 Fraxinus greggii | reverse complement strand
TGTGAGTTAAAAATTTATTTATTTAGACCATGAAATGGATATTTATTATAAAAATAAGTAATATGTTCTATATTTAATTTTATTAGTTAAAAATAATTTTTTTAGAACTTTTTATGAATGTCCAAAAATATATTTCGACCCATATTATTATGAATGTCATGAATTTAACCTTTTAAAACTAAATCTCATATGGTATAGAATATTTTTTATGGTATAAGTTTCAGCCGACCCTAACATTTCTTTCTGGCTCCGCCCCTAAGTAGGCTTCAGTGCGTCGTTAAAGGCGATGAATTTGGTTGGAACGAGGATCCTATCTATCTTATGATGAAGAGAGGGAAGGAGGGAGAATTTACTTCGAGAAAAGTCTTTTTGAACTCTATTAATGCTAATGAAAAACAAAGATTCGAGATACCAGGGAAGTTGATGAAGTCGGATTCAACTGATCCAAACATTTATTTTGGTTTACATGAAGTGTGGAGTGGGAAGTGGAAAGGAGGCCTGCAAATTCACCTTGCATTTGTCAGAGAAGCACAAGGGCAAATGAAATTTCTCCTTACCAATTAACTTTATATTTTGGAAACTTAATTAATTATTCTCCCATATAATGGCAAAAAATTATAGGACTCTAATTAATAGCATGAAAGAATTCATCTTCACTGATATGTGAGTTGTTGTTCGACAGTTTGA
Organism: Fraxinus greggii; assembly: GCA_903798315.1. Lineage (NCBI taxonomy): Eukaryota > Viridiplantae > Streptophyta > Magnoliopsida > Lamiales > Oleaceae > Fraxinus > Fraxinus greggii. The sequence continues at coordinate 10,112 of CAIGRK010044858.1, read as the reverse complement.
ATAATTAGCCAGATTCGTTGCCTGAAAAGAGATGATTGGTGCTGGTGATGTTATTTTATTATTCTTAAGAGGCTTTTCTTAATTTAATTCTTTCTTAAGCTGTTCAAATTGCATTAGCCGTTGTATTTAAGGTTGACATTCGAATATTCACTCATGAACATAATTGATAAAAGCAACAAGAAAGCGACCACTATTGCTTTTTGTTCTTCCTAGAAAGACGTCATCTCGAACCCAATTCTTTCTCTATGTTGTCGCTGGCTGGCCATGGTTTACTCATGAGCATGCAAAGCTAGAATAAACTCATCATAAGATGGATAAAAGGGCTTTTGGTAACACGAAAATACAAAAACCCTTATATTTATAACCAGGACCTTTAGCCTGTTGAAAAACATTGCTGGTCTTGATAATCTATTGGTTTCTATAGAGCAGCTAGCTATCACTGTTTTGGAAATTGGTCCAAGCAATAAGGCTTTATAGCTTTCCTCTTTGAAAAGAAAAGTACTACCATCTGAGCTTACTTTAATTCTCATTCTAGAGGGCACTGCATTCCGAGGGCGATAAACAAAATAAAAGTATCGTTCTTCTTGGAACCTCCCCTATCAATTCAAATTTTGATAAACAATGTGGACCTTTAACTTTGTGGCCAAATGCAACACACGGATGAACAAACAAAGGACTGTAGAAGTTTATGAATGCCAACAGCGAAGAATGGTTCAAATGTAATATGGCATCTGATACCAAAGGTAGGATTAGGAAGAGGCTCTCCGGTCTTTATCCAATGATCCACTTTGATGCCTTCACTGATCTTAATCATCACGTTGAGTTGAGTTTCATTATGCAGATGACCCAGTACTGAACAATGCATTTCGTGGTACTTGCAGCACTCGTTGCAATCCCATCACTGGTAGCTAAACTTTCCAACACTAAAAAAGCTCAAATCTATAAACAGAATCTCGACAAGTTGTAGCATCATTATGGAAATCGTTGAAACAGTTTGAAATATTATATTTCACCAATACACGTCCTCAATAAAAAGAAAGTTATATGATCGACTGTAACCTGATGCATTGTTGAACTGAAAGAAGAAGGAAAACATGCTGCATTTCTTCAGGGTGCTGCTGCTAAAAGTTCCATTTTATAAATTGACATACAAAAATCTAATGCATTCTTCAATAACACGACTCATCCCAATGGAAAAGAGAACCCTACCAGTTTTTATGATACATCAAAATCATTTCTTCACCAGCACTGACACCATTCCTATCATTACCATAGATCTATGGTAACATCCTTGGGTCCTTATTATTCTTACAGACACTTTCTCCTGCACGCAGGAGTACAGGGTTCGATGGGAGCCCAAAACAGCTACAAATTGTTTGCGAAACTCTCAATTACTCTGGCAGAATAAAACTGCTTGTGGTATTGGATTCAGTAGTTACAAACCTAACTTGGTAACCATAGGAATCTCTCTCAGAGTTGTGTGTGGTAATTTTCTGGCTTATACCACAATGAGAAATCAATTCCTTTGTTCTTCAATTTCTCTGTTGCTGGGCCAATTCTCTCGAGAAGCTGCATAAATTATTCCATATTGGTAAAATGTGGATCTTATGCACCAACATCTGGTTTGGAAACGCAAGAAGTACATGCTAAAAGAAGTTTATTAGACAAATTTATTTTCTTAAGGGATCATCTTAGTTTGCTAAGGAGATGTAGCAGGAAAATTGACTTAGGAATCAAAATTTAAGTATCAAAATGATGAATGTTCATTAATAATTGAGATAAATCATTATCTTTTCCTTCTATTCACGGGAAAGGAGAAGGTAAAAAGGAAAAAAAAGGAAAACAGAGATGACTTTCAGATGCAGAAGTAGATGTGGAAAATAATATGTACGGGATTGTTCAGATGAAATTATTAGTAACTTTTTAAGAGGAATAGTATTGGGCCCATGAAATATGTGGTTAATAAAAGGGTACTAATTGTGAAAATCTAGTTAAAACTAATGTTTGACTTTGACTAAATAGAAAAAGTAACTTAATAGTGATTTTTAATTTTACAGAACCAAGTAATAATCTTATATATAACAGCAGAAGCTACACAGTAACACGAGCGCAGAAATAGAAGTCAGCAGATCAAACTAAAGAAGAAACTAACCTTGGCATGAAGCACACCATTGGATACCAAGACAGATCTATCAAATACACTAAATTTTGCCCCATCCATGCAAGAAACTGTTCCCCCAGCCTCTTCAACTATCTGCTTCAAAGCGTGAGATTAGAAAAATAAATTACTGCAAAAGAATAGTCCCCGAACATAATTTCATAAATAGGATGTAAAAGAAACTAATAAAATCTCTGAAGTGCCCATCTTTATCTCCAAATAGTGTAGGAATTACTTCAATTAAGCAGAAACTAAGCAAAGAGTAAACAAAAGCACTCTAGATGCATCCCTCTTTAATTTGAGACATCTTTTACATTATGCAAGGGATAAGCTCAGAAAGAATACTGCCACTTATAAGGTACACTTCTCATGATGAAATACGAAAACCATATTAAAAGCACAAGCTGTTGAAATTCACGGAGGAACCCAAGAAACTGACAAGGGGTGTACGTCGCTAACACAAATGATCTATCATCAAGTGAGGTAGTTTCTTGACAAGTTGGAGAGAAGCAATTGGAAAAAGCCTTACCTTTCAAAATTATATAAAGCAAGCCTCTTTTTGTCATAATCGATTATCCCTTTGTATTCGTCTCTTTCCTCACCTCCACCTTGTATCCCATTCTCCACTTCCACCTCCACGGTCACTGTCCTTACCTAGACCCCTGCCTGCCTTCTCCCTCCCTTCCTCCCCTCCCCCTGTACAATGACCCCTCCCACCCATCAAACATCATGTTGTGCATCACACATTTCTACAACTATTCCACATAGTTCAAGTCCACCATGTGAAGAACGTGCAAGGGACTGGAGTGTACATGAAAATTACATATAGTGGGGAAATTGCAGCCACCAGTCGCCATTCTGTCGGTCGATTGGGACTTGGTTCCCATTCTAAATTTTTTGGCAAACTGGCCCCCAAACTTGTATTATTGTAAGGATATGTGTACCAAGAAATTAGAATTGAGATCTAAATGTCCATCAACCCATAGAATGAGACTCGTGAGTGTTTTCCCCATTGACACTGGAGGACAAGAAATTACCAAAACACCGGCAGCCATATCCCATGGTTTAAGACGATACTCCCAGTAGGCTTCAACAATTCCCAGAGCTACATGGCACATGTCCACTGCAGCAGCACCAAGCCTTCTCACGCCCTACACATACACATGCCAAAGGAGAGAGGCAGGGTAGTGTAAGAATTTCATCACAGAAAGTCCTTTTATCCAGTATTGATGAACATAAACCATAAAGCCTCTGTAAATTTACAAAAATTAAAATAAACCATAAAGAAATTATAAAAAAAAAGATTACCTGACTGATGTTAGTGAATTCCTTGAATAATTCTATATTGGTAGCCCATGCATCATCAAATAAACCACAAAAAAAGGGAAAAGAATTTACCCGACTGATGTCAGTGAATTCCTTGAATAACTCTATATTGGTAGCCCATGCATCATCATGTTCATACCCAAACCCAGTAACCAGAAGCGATCGTTCCACCTAATAGAAATACAACAAAGGAAAAGAAAAAAATAAAAACCTCTAACACTACCCCGAAAAATGGAATGATGGTTTGGAAGATAGAGATGCACGGATACAGACATGACATGACATGGACATGGCAACTAGTGAATTTCTAAAAAGTAGGAAGCTGACACGCCATTTAAATTCTTTAATATTTCATATTTATATATCATCATGATTTTTATACTTTTTAACATAGAACACGACGCATGCCATGTCGAACACTTGCCCAAGGAATCTCCCTAATAGAACACGTGTGTCTTGTCAAACCTATGTGGACTCGGGTACGGATATCTGGTACGGGTACGTATCTAAGTATCAAATCTTTTATTTTCTAAAATGTAGAATACATGGACATGACAAAAAAGAGTCCAAATCTCGGACACGAATACGAGAATACGTCTTTCAAATTTCAATTTTTCCCATAAATAAGTTAACTATATTGGGCTAATCTAGTAAACCCCAACTCTACAACCCAAACTAACAAGCCCATGTATTTCTACCTAATAAAACATCTAATGGGATTCGTAAAAATAACAAAAGCCCACAGCCTTATCAAAACTGTGATATATAAAAAATTTTAGTATAAATCTATTTGTACATAATACCCCCTACCGAATTGTTTCCACCCTCTCACATGCACGCAGGCCTTGCGTAAATAAAAAAAAAATCCTAAGATGTGGTCCCCACCCCCATTGTGAGTAGTCGGTAAGGGATTATATAAAAAAATTCGGTACATATAGCATAATCCAAAAATTTATCCCCCTTTTCCATTCACTCGCATCCACTGGAGCTTCTTCATCTTCTCACTTTGTTCGTCTAACCAATCTTCCAACAGCCATGGTATTATCACTCATCGCTTTGTAGTTAATATAATTGTGTAGGAAATGGAATTTAGTCTATAAAATTTTTCTCCCTACTCTCTTATGGTAGACACACGCACAGCCACTCAACCATCTTCTGCCCGAACCTCCAGACCCACCCATCTCCGGCAACGGAACAGTGATGTGGGCCCCTTACCCACCCTCGTCTGGCCTCGCGCCAGTGTTGCCGTTCCAAAATCCAATGGGCGGACTATTTCGACCATGTCCACTTGTAAATTGAAGAATCTACCCCATATTTCATACTTATACACCCGTGTTGTGTCGTGCCGACACGGGTACGCCAGTCGGAATGCCAAGTATGAGCATCACAGTGTTAGACTCATGTCATGGAGTGTCCGAAGAATGTAAATGCCTGACACGACATGATATGTGTCTAACACATATACACTATCCTAATAGAAGTTTCCGTATATACTCATCACGCTATCATGATTGATAGCATATTACACATACACACACATAAAAAGATTCAGAAAGCATGATTCTTTCATGTCCATTCTTTCCGTAGTTACTAGTATTATTTGCAAAGAAGTCGCTGTGCCACACGACATCTCTCAACCTCACCATTAGTACAAACTCCAAAATGACAATTCATGTATAATGAAGCACTAATATTTAAGAACCGAGTAAAATAATAAGACTTAAGGAGTAAAAACATCCACTCAAAGTAAGCCATTCTATAATCATATTACATGATGACTCACCTTATCCGTTTGACTCACATGAATCTTTTCACCATTACAAGTTGCACCTTTGCCTGGAATATTATGAAGTGATGTATATCAAAGACACGGCTAAATAACAATTACAGGAGTCCTGAGAAAAGAGGCCTCCTACCTGCAACTGCAGAAAAAGTGCGAGTATTCCAACACTTAGGTCCACCGACAAACTCTACCTACAGATGCACGAGACATTGTCAACCTCATGTTCATAGTTAAGGAACACACGTGAGAACAAATATCAAGATGACAATATTGTCCCTACAATGTTCTCAAAAATGAAGTGTTCAAACAAATAAGTTTATTACAATGACTTTTTTAATCTCCTACTTGCAGTTTTAAACATTTAGACTAGAAAAAATTCACAATAATATGACTTGCGTTCTCATAAGAAAAACACGGGAGAGAGAGGTTTACTGGGGCTTATAAGAAAATGGCTAGAGCCTAGAAACATGAAATTCTGAAAAGGTCACCATTTTAATGATTCATCAGTTACCACTGTAGCAGCAGCAGGTTTTCCTCTGAAAAGCACACCCACGGAGACAGCAAAGCTAGGATAACAATGTGCAAAGTTTGTGGTCCCATCTGCATTGATATAAATAAGGAAACCATGCTCAAAACCTTATAGATCAAGAAGAAGCTGTTGCAATGTAAAGAAACATGCAGACAACCACAATTCATGTGTATATATGCACCCTGATAGTGTAGGCAACAACATAGCATCAACAAGAGAGAAAATATTGAATCTTATAGCCCCTTATAGAACAAGCTATGTCTGATCCTATATAGGTAAAATGTAGCAGCCTTTTCGCCAATACAAGTTAACACCAACTCCTTAAGTCATAAAGATTATATACGACAATAACTCCCATGACTGCTAATCCTATTCAGTCAAACAATTACCATTAAATCGTCACTTTTCAATGCTATAGCCTGGTTCAACAAGAGGCTAATGCCAATTGGAAGACAATTTCTTGATGCCACATTAAGCTCCTTTACAGATACACGCACAGTTTCCAAGTATTTGAATTCTTAGTCAAAACTAGATAATTGTAATGAAAATATTTACTGGGTCACTACAAGCCATTACAGTTTTGAGTTTTCTTAAGTAATGCCAATCAGTTTAATAGTTCATTTGAGCTTCTGTTTGTTTCCAATTAATTCCTCATTTATAGAAGAAATCCAACCGTTAGTGGACCCCACCCAGCCGCAACATTTGACTTGCTCCTCACATATTTTCAATGGCAACGGTCACTTTTGAAATGCAACGGTGACATTTTTTCTACTTTTGCACAGAAAATGGGAAACAAACAGGGCTAAAGCTCCACATCAAATTTCCTCCAGGACATAAGAAATTAATAGACATATCATAGACATGGTCCAAAAGGTTTTTTTGACCCAAACCTAAGGGATCAATGCACCAAAGATAGTCAGAAGATGAGTCCCCAATGATTCCTCCCTCCTCCCCGAGAATGAGGTGATCTTGGAAGTTCTGTCGGACGACATCCAGTATAGCAGACTCGCTCATTCTATCTGTGCTGCAATAATTCAATATTGATAAAAGAATACGAATAAGCAATAAATAGTCACTGTGAAAACTACAAGAAAGATTTAACAGAACAAAATTAGTTGACTTCAAAACTGGGATCAATAAAGAAAAACGTAAATATGTTTATATTGACAGAGAGCAATTCAAAGGTAGTGTCTCAATGGCAGTAAAAAAAAATGACGACAATGTCAAGATTTATGGATAATTACTCTGTGACCAGATCAGTTTGTCCTTCCTTATAGACAATATTTCGAGGCTTATTCACTGCATCCATCACAACCTGAATGAAATATAAAATTACAACGTGAAAGGAAATAAGGATCTGCAAATATCAAAAATGAAAAAATATCATGTGAAAAGTATAATGCATAAAAAAATAAACTTAAAAAACCCTGTGAGAAGAATGTATAATAAGAAAATAAAACAGCGAAGCAATTACGTATTCTTATTTTCCAGCTATTTTGAAGCAGCTAAGAGGATAATGAAGTCTCTTCACATGAAAGGAAACTAGCTGATCCAAAGTAAATTCAAAGGATGAACATTACATAACTAAACTCTAAAATTAAGAAAGTCGGAATTCAAATCCAAATTTTACATTCATTTAAGTGGCCTGTCCATTACCTTTTGTATCTGTATCACAGTCAAAAACAATTTAAACAATCAGCCTCTCTATTGGACAGGATGCACGCAGCAAAAGTGATAGCAGTAAATTGACTCCAAATTTTCATGCCCAAGAAGGTGCTGGTTCTTAATCAGTTGACTAGGCAGCAAGTTAGTTGTGATATATGTTCTTAGTTGGCTTCCATTTAAGAATAGACAAAATAGACAAGCGTACAACAACGTCAACAGACATGTTCATACAAATGTATTTTGCTAGGTGTTTCTCTATGAACTAAGGAATAAATAAATTAGGATGGCATGCAGTATATACATGGGCTCAAAACCCAATAGCTTAAACTTTCAGGAGAAGTTGGGTTCTATGCATCGGTAAGATGATCTAGTCATGTTTGGTGGACTCCCCACAGTAAAGGCTTGTGTTTAACAAGTAATGTTGTGGGAAATGAATATGGGGTTGACTTTCCTGTGGAAATGCCAGTCATATGACGTGTTAATTTGACTCTTAATTGGACAAAATGCACAACTTTCCAGGCTTGTAGATATCCCCTAGATAGATTGATAACATGATCACCTGCCAGAGAGGTACTACCTTTGATAGATATGGTGCCACCACCGACGTCCTACCATATGTTCACGAGTTCCTTGAAGAATTAAGGAATATCTATATTAAGCTCCACCAAACACACACTGTTGGCGTGCTTGTGTCTAATTCAAGTTGCATTCCCTGGTCATTCAAGAGCCTTATTTCTTGTAGTTTCATTTGTTTAGAAGAAAACTATAAATCAAATACTAGACCCTGCAGCATACACTACTATTAAGTTTTTTGCCATAAAATTCCAAATAGATCAAAGGTAACATAGCTCTGAACCACTATTAATCAAAACATTTTTTAAACTTAAGCAAGATACTCATTCTGTTTCAACAAATACTACTCTTATTGTTTCTTTCACTAGATATAGTTTAAGGTGGTACATTGCAGATGCATCAAGATTGCTCAGATAGCTCGAAAAGAAAAATACCCAGATACAAAGAACACCAAGTATGGACGGAGCCCCGTATGGTCCAGTACGCAAACTTTGGGCTCAGGCCCATTCCTTTTTTTTTTATATTTATTTTGAGAGCCTCATATTTGGAATGCAATGGTGGAATGGACCAAAGTTTGTTGAATTAGTATGCTAAAGTTTGCCCGCAGTTGCCTATTTGTTGAATTAGTATGCTAAAGATAGGCACTTGCAATACGACTAATCAAAGTTTTATCTTCCCAGCTTCGATAGGATGCATCTATGAATTGGCAGAAGTTTTTTTTAAGACAAAAAGACAATAATAGTATAAAAATTCGTTGTTCTTTTTTTCAATGAGGTTCCACAAGACAAAAAGGCAAAGCATCCTCGCATAGAAATCCAATTTTTTGAATGAGATAATTTTTGAAGATTAATAATAAAGTTATTGCAGAATATTATGAAAAATCACAAATAAAAAGTGTAACTTATAAACTACAGTCATTTTTAGTATTTTTGTAATATTATTTTATATTTTTATCATCTTTAAAAAGTTCGTCTATTAAATTGTTATGACCCAAAATTCTCAAGTGACTTACTCAAATATGTGCAAGTCTTACTCCAATATGTGAAATACTCTAATCTTAGGGTAAGCTGCAAACCTGAGCACCAGTCTCGGCGGCAGTTTCAGCCACCTGAAGAAGCTGCTCCGAAGGAATGGGCCCTGTGGATTCTGCGCCAACTTTAGAGAATTGACTCTGATTGGGGACCTCTGATAAAACAGCCTTTGTGCACAGTATTCTAGTGGCTCTAAAGCAAAAGGGCAGCGTCCTACAAAACCCAGAATTGGAACCGATACAAGGCAGTGAATTTGCATTGGAACTCGTTGGAAGTGAGACTTTTGGGTGCTTACAAGCAATAACAAAGGGGAATTTTTGAGACAATTTTAAGGGAGCCACTGTTGATGATGAGACTATTAACCACCTTCCCATTTCGGAGAGAATGAGGTTTCTATGTGCTGTGTGGTCGGAGAGAAGTGCGTGGACCGGACGTATACATTTGGGAAATTAGGAGAGTTTGTTAAATAAACAACCAAACAATGTATTTGGTTAAAACGCCTCCTTTCATTGTTTATGGGTCAAATGGCCTTCAGTTAAAAAAGGCAATAAACAAATAATGTTAAATATCCAAAACACCATCACCATTTGAAAAGACCCTAACACCCCTATCAATTCAATTAAATTCCTCAATTCATCTAAAAAATCGCATTGCTTGTGTTCTCCCATTACTGTGCTTGCTACTTTAAAATCTTGTTATTCATTATGTTGTTCACCTATTTTGGATTTTTTTGAGCATGTAAACAAGAATTTGGTTTCTATATTGTGTTATGAGATCTCAATCATTGCATCCACTAATCTCAAACATTGGATCCAATGTTTGAGATCATTGCGTTGGAAAAGATGTAAAATATTAGAAAAATCAACGGCACAAGGGCCGTTAAACGACATTTATACCCTTCTGTCTATACGCACGAATATAAGCTGACACGGCCCATTCATGCCCCAATGATCAATAAATTGAACTTATTTTAGTTGTAAGATGGACATTCTGTTTATAAAATTTGAGAGACATGCTCATTATTTATATTTTCTAACGAATCAATAC
>CAIGRK010044854.1:0-17846 GCA_903798315.1 Fraxinus greggii | reverse complement strand
CTTTGTTCGATATATAGCTCGAGCATTTTAGTTGACCAATTTTTTGACCAACGAGCTCGAGCTCTGTTTCATATGTAGCTCGAGCGTTTTATGTGACCAATTTTTTGGCCAACAAGTTCGAGCTCTTTATTCAATGTGTATCTCGAGCGTTTTACTTGACTAGGTTTTTTGGCCAACAAGCTGGAGTTTTTGTTCCATGTGTAGCTCGAGCCTTTTAGTTGACCAGGTTTTTGGCCAACAAGCTCGAGCTCTTTGTTCAATGTGTAGCTTGAGCGTTTTACTTGACCAATTTTTTTGGCCAACAAGCTCGAGCTTTTTGTTCCATGTATAGCTTGAGTGTTTTACGTGATCAGTTTTTTGGCCAACAAGCTCGAGCTCTTTGTTCGATATGTAGCTCGAGCGTTTTAGTTGACCAGTTTTTTGACCAACAAGCTCGAGATCTTTGTTCAATGTTTAGCTCGAGCATTTTTCTTGACCAGTGTTTTGGCCAACAAGCTCGAGCTCTTTGTTCGATACGTAGCTCGAGCATTTTAGTTGACCAATTTTTTGCCAACAAGTTTGAACTTTTTGTTCTATGCGTAGCTCAAGCGTTTTACGTGACCAATTTTTTAGCTAACAAGCTCGAGTTCTTTGTTCAATGTGTAGCTCGAGCGTTTTACTTGACCAGTTTTTGGCCAACAAGGTCGAGCTCTTTTTTCAATGTGTAGTTCGAGTGTTTTTCTTGACTTGTTTTGGGCAATGTTTGATATGTAGCTCAAGCTTTTTTTTAACTCGAATCTTGAGGCTTGATTACAGATGGTGAGCACCAACTCGACCTCGACATAATTTGTTATTGAGAACTATTTAGGTTGGGCCATGAGTACCTCGAGCAATAGAGTGCGTGCGCACATCCTCATGCTAGGTAGGTTTGTTAGCTGCATGCGCAGAGCACGGCCTTATGCTAACTAGATGTATTAGATGTATGCGCATAGTACGACCTTATGCTAAGTAGAAGTATTAGCTGCATGTGCGGAGCACGAACGTACGCTAATTATAAGTATTAGCTGCATGTGCAGAACATGACCTTACGCTAATTAAATGTAAACGCTAAATAGTGTTGTTCGAGGTGAGTTTTTAATGTCTTATAAAATAAAGTAAATGTACATGAGATCGTAGGCCTTGAAAGGAAAACAACATATGGGCTTGTAGCACGCCCAAGCTAAAAACTACCAAAAGAATTTAAACCTAACATAATACAAATTGAAAAAATAAAAGAAAAAAAAAACTAAGTAACCTAGATACCTGGGGGCGTAGCCGACTATTTTTCGGCCATGCTTGTAGCATCAAGATCTCGACCAATGGTAACTTTTCTATCAGGCTCGAGCTCGACCTCATTCATCTCCTCTACCGATGCAAGCCTCCCACGATGCTCGAGGTTAAGCTCGACCTCCGAAAGTTGCATGATGTCAGCCTTGATCTCCTGGACGCTGGTAACATAGCACTGTCTAGCTACTGTTTGGGTTCCTCGAACTACCCCGACCCCATTACTTGTAGGAAATTTCACTCCCAGGGGAAAAATTGAGACAATTGCCTCGATCCTATTTAGAAAGAGCCTTCCAAGTATGGCGTTGTAGGCCATAGAAGCACGAACTACTTGAAAAGTTGTGATCTGCGTTACCTGCCTCCATTCTGATCCCAAGGTGAGAAGTAACCCGACAATGCCTTTTGGAATGACGACACCGCCTCCGAAACCCTGAAGGGGGTTTTGACCGGCTTGAGCTGCTCAGCTAAAATACCAATCTGAACGAAAGTCTCATGCGACAGTACGTTAGCTGCGCTTCCATTATCCACCAGGATTCTCCTTACCTCAAAATTAGCAATGATCGCTGATATAACTAAGCCGTCGTCATGAGGAAAAGACACGCCTTCTAAGTCCTTTGATCCGAAGGTGATGTCTACTACATTATCGAGATCCATGCTTGAGATCGAGGGGTATTGCTTGGCGTATTGCTTACGCCCGCTGTTGGAGTCCCCTCCCGAGGCCGTCCCTTTGACAAAATATTAACGGTGCATGCTGTTGGTTGTTTATTTCCCAGGTCTTCCAGAGCGTTGTCCTTGCCCTGGTTATTCCTCTGACATTTGTCATGGCTGACGTAAGTACCCAAAAAATCCCCGCTTGATGAGAGCTTCAATTTCTCACTTCAGGGCGAAGCAACCTTCAGTCGTGTGCCCATGATCTCGATGAAAATTACAGTACTTGCTCCTATCACGGGCGTCCGGCGGAGCTTGCAGCTTTGGAGGCCATTTCAGCTCTTTAAGATCTTTAATTTCCATCAAAATGTTGGACCTCGTGGTGTTCAATCGGGTGAAAGATGTCGAAGGGGATCTTGCCTTGGCTTACGCCGAAAAGTATCCGGACGTATGTTAAGACTCATGCAACCTTTTAATTTCGGGCTTACTTGATGGCGGGGTATCTCTTCTTTTAAACATGGTCTTCTCCATGTTAATGTACTTCTCAGCCCGAGTAAGTAGGTTGATCACCGATTTAGGAAGGGTCTTTGACAGAGAGATCTTGAATGGTTCACATCTTAGGGCATATGTTAGGGCGGAGACGGCAGGTGTGATATGTAGGTCGAGAATTTGGAGTCTTTCTTTGTTAAACCTTATCATGAAGTTGCAAAGTGTTTCATTGGGTCCTTGACGCATATGCATGAGTGATGCAACTATCTTCCTGATACGCTTGTTGCTTGTGAAAAATGCAGAGAACTTATCGATCAAATCTGAAAAAGAAGCTATGGAGTGGGGCTCTAATGTGGAAAACCAATCCTTACCTGCATNGGTGTGATATGTAGGTCGAGAATTTGGAGTCTTTCTTTGTTAAACCTTATCATGAAGTTGCAAAGTGTTTCATTGGGTCCTTGATGCATATGCATGAGTGATGCAACTATCTTCCTGATACGCTTGTTGCTTGTGAAAAATGCAGAGAACTTATCGATCAAATCTGAAAAAGAAGCTATGGAGTTGGGCTCTAATGTGGAAAACCAATCCTTAGCTGCATTAGTGAATTTCTGAGGAAAGGCCTTGCACATTATCGCATCGTGTGTGACCTGCAAGTTCATGATATCCGTGTATATGTTGAGATGATTGATGGGGTCGGTTGTCCCATCATACTACTTCACTCGAGGATACTTAAATCGGTCCGATAGAGGGTATGATAAAGACTCCCGGGGTGAAAGGTGTGGTAGGGGTGAACCATGTTGCTGCTTGAGACTTCTGAAGCATTTTGGTTGTGATTCCATCCTGAATAATCATGGAAAGATCAGCAGAGTCCATCGTAATTGATCTCGAGCCTAAGGGCACATGAGGTACTCCTAAGGTTCCAGCATCATCGTGGCTGGGGCTGGGAGCCCGGGCATCTGCCATACCACTCTGCGACGATGGTGCGGGGGTGTACTTCTCTGATTCAGCAGCTGAGTTAGCGTGACCACTTGTTGGCAGAGTTCCTTAAACGCTCCATAAGCTACTGCTGCTGGTGGATGTGGTGGTTCTCTTAACGATACCTCCTGGGGAACTGGAGGATCTCCAGCAGGGGGCTGGTTAGGAGCGGATGAGCTTGCTGGAAGATGTTCTAAATGTGTATTAACCATGGCTTTTGGTAACGTTTCTCACAGACAGCGCCAATGCTGTTACCAAAAACTTGTACCTGAATGAACTCGAATTGGATGATTGGACTCCACACGATCTGACCTTCAATACCTGAAACAAATGCGTCGAGGTGTATTCTCATCGACCCTCCGATACTTAAGTCAAAAAGAGAAATTGTGCCAAAAATTATATGCTGAAATATTAATAAAAACATACCTAAATAATGAGGCTGAGTCAATGTATTTATAAACGATGGAGATGGAGTCCTAAAAGGATCCAACTTCATGTAGTCCTTATCCTTGTCATACAAGATGTTTGTGTTGTGTTAGAAGTGCATAGTTTGAGTTAAAAGTCAAATTTGTAACAGGTTGGCAGTTTGCATTTACAGATAGAAAAAGTGGAAAATTATAATCAAAATATGATTATATGGCTTATAGAAGATGTGAGATAAGATTGAGGAGACTGGACGAAAGTTCTTGAAGCCCGACCTCAGACCTAAGGCCGAGCTTGAACCTAGTGTAATTGAGGTGAAATGAGTTCAGACAATGAACTCGAGCTTACGGTATTACTACACATCACTTTCAAACACCTGATCACTAAATTTCTAACTTATCTAAAGAAAACATATTAATACTTCTCACGACATGACGAAAAATACTTGAGATCATGATTCCGTTTAACTTCCTTTCATTAGATTGAAATTACCAGTTACCATCAGTGCTAATTTGTACCTCGCTTTCAAATAACAATAATGCCACAAGTACATAATTTTTTGGGGCAGTCCTTAGAAATACCACATGGCGTGACATCTCAATGGAAGATGAAAGATGCTGTTCAATCACATTTTACCACATCAGCATCAGCACACATTCTGATAAAAAATTTCCCATAATCGTGGCTTTATTGTTAAAATAAATGATTTCCTTGACTACAATCTACTAAAAAGAAAATTGTCTTTCGTACTCTCTCTTGTTGATATTATAAGTGTTGTCAAATGCTGATTGGATAATATTTAAATTGTCCAATGATATATTATCACGTAACATTGTAAAAAATAACGTACATGTAACATAATTGATCTGCTAAATCTTGGTCAAACTTTCATTGTGTAACATACAACTTTCTCCTAATTTCAGACTAACAATTTAAATTTCTCTACTTAAGACTCAATGAGAAATTTGTTCAGGGCCCATCTGAAAATGGAAGTCGATTATTTCCTAGAGACAGAAACTACTGAAAATCATTTTCTAGTCTTCATCAGCCAGATATTTTCATATTCACACATTTAATCGATCTGATTATTTCACTTCACATCAAATGGGGGTTATCCTACCTTATACATATGGCGTTATTCTCCCCAATAAATATATAGTTTAATTTGTATCCATCAGCTAGCACAATGACCAAATGTTTTATATTCTAAAAACAATCTATCTGCACAAAGAAAAACTCTGTACAGTTCTTTTTACATAGAAACAAAGGTAGAAAGCTCAACGATCTCAGGGTCCTAAGCCATATAGAATTCACCTTCACAACTGATCCCATTAATATTTACCCAAAGATGTATATTTACAACTTTTGCTAACTAGAGTTAGTGCAGCACGAGTTTCATATCATCTCTCCTCATTAAGTTCCTTAGACCACCACCACAACCAACAGCCTAAACTGTAGTCACATTTATGTACACCCACAAGTAACCTAGATAATTTCATATTTACATGTTATGTACCACTCCGGCCATAGATATAGGAGATCAGGAAAGGTGGAATGAACCTTGTCCTTCCGTTATGGCATACAAGAGCTTCTCTTTCATAATCTCCTGCAAATTTAATAAACGAAATTTATTAAAAAATTCTCAACTCCACGATTAAAGCTAAGAAACATTACTTAAGAAAGTGAAGAAAAAGGAACGGGCCAACTTTTGAAGAGTAAGGTGGAAGCTTCAGATAATTTGCACAGGTCATTACGCTTGGGAGGTCATCATCTACCCGTTTGCTGCAATGCTGTCAAAAACCATAAAAAAATAAAATTCCTATCACGGTCCACAAAATAAAAAAAATCAAGATAATTGAAAACGAAAGGCATAACAGCACTGACCTTTCGAACAATTGTCAATTTAGGGTTGAGAGAAGCCAAACCCCCAGTTGGAAGCCGGGGTGCTCCAGTCACAAACTGCAAGAATGCTCTTTGCTGTTTATTATCAAACTGTCGCATGATTTCCAGTAACTGGAAGTTAAGAAGATTGCCATTAGTTGAATATAAAAATTATCGAGGTCTAAATCAAGAACAATCAATAGAACGAATACTAACGTTTACAACTGGGGGACTGCTAACTGTGTATCCATGATCGAATTTGATGTGATCCAAAAGTGCACTCGACTGTATCCAGGAGGAAAAAGAAACAAGAAAATCTTTATTGCATGCCAGATGAAATCATACATTTATTTATATTGTGAAAATACATACATTCCACAGTTCATGTTCTCCACATAGCAAGCACTCTAATTCGTCTTCAGTGAAAATCTCTAGATGTCTTATAGGGAAGACCTGGAATGAACAGTAAACGGACAGAAACAAAGACAGCCTTTTCAATATGATTAATGACAGAAACCATAAAACAGACATAAGAGAGCAGCATGGTGCAATATATGGAACACAAAAAAATTTTTTGAACTTCCTGAAAGGCTGTCAAATATCATCTGTAAAGCAATGAAAAAATCTTACACCTAAGAAAGCTCATTTGATGAAGGATGAGTAAAACTCATAAATATGCCATAAAATTATCATAAACAGGACAACCACACACATAATACAAGTAATAAATATTTGAATCTTGTTTATTTTGTTCTGAAAATGTTCAAATAAATCTCTGTAAAATACACTTCAATTTTTTTTATTCTTGAATTCTGCTTCTTGATGCAAATGGTCAAGTCTTTTATGCACCAGACCAAGACATCCAGTAGTGGTCAGAACAAGCTTTGTGCATATACACAAAAGACCCTGAAAACATTCGTGCATAAAAAAGATAGCTCCCTAGCAATCAGTGAGAACCCCTCATCTTTTCCAGAAGAAAGCAGATTGAAGAGATTGAGGTAAAAGACTAGGGATGATGGGCGCTAACCTGATCAAAACCTGACATGAACGCTTCCACTTGTCTAGAGATTCCAGATTTTACTGTTGCATCTATGATAAATGAGACATATTCCTCTAAATTATACAGATTTACCTAGCAATGTCAGTGCAAATAGAATGATTCAAGTCCGTTAATATTATCTGAAAATCTCAAAAAATCTCAGAAATGAATAGGTAGAGAGATTGCCAAAAGCTAACCATTTTTAAATCAGATGCAGAAAAGAGAGCATAATCTGGATATCCAGGAAGGGTAAAGTCAAGGCAAAGATCCTCAATTCTTGTGTTGCGGAAGCACATATCAAGCTCACACGACTTTTCTTCACATAGAGATTCTAAATACCCTTTCCTTTCAACAAGAGCACAAAACTCTAAGAGAGCCCTACCCAATCCGGGATCAAACAACTGGATGTCGTACATTGTAAGTTCCTGCACAAAACATAATGTGTGCAATAAGATGGGAACACAGAGCAAAAAATAACAAAAGACCACCCAGTCAATGACAAAGGCCACGTACCTTCCCCAGAATGAGTTTATGGAATGCCTTCGAGAAGGGAAGATCTAAGACCCTTCCATCTTGAAGAGCTTTTGCAACAATCTGACCCAAAAGAACAAATTTTTTAATCACTTCTGAAAACTCTATGCCGCTTGACATACTTGATGACGGTGACCAAGGACGAGGGAAGAGTCCAAAACGGGACACCAAAAATTTAGAATCCTCAGCCTCCGAGCTTTTCATGCATTCAAGTGAAACGTAGTCATCTCTCCACATACCCAAGCCACTTTTCTGAAACTCGTGACAAACCATTGTATAGAATTCCAATGTTGGACCAAGGCCAGTACCCACCTCTTCGTTATATTCCACCTCCAGGACAACCTTTTGATGGGCATAAAGGTCCATCATCTTGGCAGCAGAGTCCAGAATCTTATCCCGATGAACTAAAAACTTCTTACGAGGAAAGTTTCCATTATTATGCTGCCTACCACTTGAAACTCTCGTGTTACTATGAGACATTGATTGTGTGTGAACTGGCGATCGACCTAATGCTGCCAGACGGAAATACTTGCATCTTGCTTCAAAACCAAATAAAAAGGGATACCAAGTCATTAACTGTGTACACCATGATGGCATGCCACCAACAGAGACAGCCATAGGATCCCGAATCTGTTGTTCTAGTTTTTCTGTCAACTTACTGTTCACAAATTCATTTTGGGATACACCATGAACTGCTACATTTAACGTATCCAAGTTATCAGTTCTTCCTTCAGCAAAAGCCGATATTCTTTCACAACACATCAGATGAAACCTGAACCTGTTTATTCCTTCCAAACTTTTAAGAAGGGACAATACATCACATGCCGCAGTGGATCTCTCCACATCAACTTCTGGAACAAGTATGCCAGAGAAAAACGGAGTGCAATTACAGACAGAGACTCTTCTAGACAAAGAAGATTGAGCCACATTATGATGATGTTCATCATAACTTTTTTTGGATTTCACAGCTCTTCTATATGTTATTTTATAGACATGATTCCACAATTTTGCACTTGTGATGTTATCAAGTTCCACTTCAAGTTGTCGTTTGAGTATCGATTGATACAGTGACAATGTGCAGTCCAGTTGCTTCCCTTCTAAGTAGAATAACAACTTCGGTAAAACATCTTCTTTATCAAACTGTCCTGGATGATCTGTATTTGTGCTCCCATCCTCTTCAAGAGGACAATGCTGTTCTTTCTCTACAGGTTCCTTGTACAAAATCAAATTGAAACAAAGTAATGTAATATTTGTAAGGCAAGAGAAGAAAAGGCCACTGGATTAATATGAAAAGACAGTTGAGAGGAAAAGGGAATTCAATAGGCAATAATAAACATAAACAATTTGTCAAGTGGCGAGCAACACAAAAGGAGTAAGGGCAGGAATCAATGATGAGCCGCATATCTAAGGAATAAGCCTGCATATACTAGAGATAATCAAAAGAAGAAATCAACTCACTGTATGAAAATCAGTTAAATCTCCTGCGCCTACAGTTCTCAGTTCAAAACTGGATGTTCCTTCAGGTGAAGACAACGGAGAATCAGACAGAGAATGAAAACTCGAGCTTCCTTTCTCCTTCAAAGCACGAGATCTGGATTTTAAATCCTCTGTTTTCCTAGGATTCAGTTTCGGCCACAAGTATCCTTCAATAGCATCCAAAGGTACAAAGGGGTCAACATTCAAAACACTTTCAGTATAATCACGCAGACCAATGTCCCCTTCTTCTTTTACAAACTGTATTTTGAGACATGGGTATGAAGTGCAACGCCCATATGGAACGGTGGCATATGAGTTCCTCAGTCTAGCCGTAGGGCTTAAGACGACGGGGAAACTTTCACTAGAAGATAGTGCACTTTGTAATCTTCGCACTAGTGTCAAAAGTGGGAATTCCTCCAAAGATGGGTCAGAGAAGGACAACAATAATCTTCCAAATAACTCACATCTTTTTTCTATAAGATACAGTTGATCGACTGCACCATTATCTGCCTTACCCCCCAGATGCTGGCCATCTGTTAGGTAATTAACTAGTGCCTTCACGATTCCACTCTCAACAAACTCAAAAGTGGAAATGGGATCTTTACCATTGAGATCTAACATAACTTGATGTAGTAAATTGTATATTTCATCTTCCTCTTGTGTGGGAGCTACATCATTCACGGATTTACTTAACATGGCCGTTAATGCAGTTGATAAGGACCTGAGCTTCTGAAGAATATTGGTGACTACTTTCTCTGGGTTTGGTGATTCCACTGAAAAGTGATTGTTCCATACATGCTTTGCAAGATTTTGAACAGCATCTTTCTGAAGCTTGCAAGAACCTGTTTCCGGAGACTTCAAAGAATGACCAGCATCAAAAGTAAAACATGGGCACCTTTGGACATCAGGTGGAGCAGATTTTTTACTTTCATCTTTTGCAAACCTCCTTCCATCAAACACTGAAGACGTGAACTGCGAACACTTGTCTGGTGAAAATAGACCATAAATGGTGAAAAGGACACCTTCCTTGGTAAAGGCTTTCAAGAAAACATGAGGGAGCTTCAGCAGAACTGTATCGACAATCTGAAGGGCTAATAGGATCACGTGAGGATCCTTCCTCGTAAAAACCCCAGCCAAAAAGCTGTCATGACACACACAAGCAATTGCAAGCATTTAGAAAGAGAAACTTATCAGCATATGACTAAATTGTGAAGAAGAAAAACCTCCTTTCACCTTGAAAAGTTGGCAGTTTGCAGTAGAGTAAGGAGGACGTCAGATTTGCTCAAAGAAACTAACTTGCTGATTATAGATAGACACCCATAACATATATACATATCCACACCAGAATGCAACACCTACTCGAGGATGACATGAACGAATAATAACTGTTAAGAAAAGGGAAGGAAATGAAAAACAGTTAAAGAAGCATGTGCCAGAAAACTAACCTGGATCAAAACAGGAAGCAAATCAATTCCAAACTTCTCAACTATATCAGGTCGCTCCATAAGAAAAGCTTCCTTGTCTGACGATAGTTGAACTTCAATATCCTGTTCTCCGGTTATTGTGGGGAGAAGCTCATTCAACAACTTCAATACACCGTGCATCTGAGGAGGAAACCAGCAGGAAGATTTACATACTTACAGTGACAAATGATTCAAACGTTATTTTTGTGAGGATCTATAGTTTATAATTTCTTGCGAAAGAAACTGAAGCAAAATAGCTACTAGCATGAACATAAAATCAAAAAAAAAATATATATATATGTATGTATGTATGTGTGTGTGTGTGTGTGTGTATATATATATGATTAACAAATTGTACATTCTACCTATCAGATTATATTGTACCTCATGCAGTAAACACAGAAGCTTCAATATTTCGAACAAATAATTCTCTGTAAAAATTAAAAACATATTATCTATTGGTCTTAAAACTTGGAACTTTCAGTTTATAGGAGATGATGACTCAACGTCAACTTTTCTCAAATATTCAACTCCTACAAAATCATAAACTTATATTCTTAAAGCTATTTTCTGCTTGGAAGTCCAGTTCAAAACTACTAGAGTGCAACACAAAACTTTGCTGGCATTTTTATCTAAAGAGACCTAAAAAAGGAAGATATTATGTCCTGCTATACCTAAGAAATATAATTTCTAGATCAAATTGAAGAAACATAAATTTCTAGATCGAATTGAACAAAATATTTTGTATACATTAGTGCATGAGTGCGGGAGGATGAGTGCTCTGTGTTGCTGGGGGATTGTGTGAGTTCATGTAAGAGAGTAATAGCACCAGTGACCTGACTGCAATGACCATCCACTACAGAAGTAGACAGCATTCCATGATGAGAGAGGTCATATGTGGTTAGAATATCCTTTATAATGCTGCTTATATTAAGCTCAAGAAGTGTCCTGAAAGCAACAGCAGAGCCCGAAGCCAACTTGACAAGTAATCCTATCAAACCCTGAAAAAAATCATTGAAGCATACACCTTATACCAAATCACATTCTCTGAGAGGGGCCAGATGCTTCAAACTTTGATGGAGATAGATGATAAAGATCAGCTTACAACATATATTGGTTGACCAAGGGTAGTACGACTATTCAAGTCTATGAGATGCAAAGCTTGCTGAATCAGCCCATGTCGACAAACTTCATCCAGCATATCTGATGAATGACAAACTTGTTCCCCTATCTTAATCAAGCAAGTGACCACACTTTCAACTAGCTGGAAGAAAACGTACAGATGACCATGACGGTCAGATGATGTTAACAAAAATGCTTTTATTGACAGAAGTTATTCAAAGGTTCTCTATACGAAAAATACCTGTTTGTCCTCGTATTGAAGAAGATTACACAAAATAGGAATGGCCTCCATGAAAGGCGAAAGAGACTCAGAAGTGGGTTTCTTGCATATATTAACCACGGTTGAAAGCGCGACCCTCTAATAAGGATAAAAAAGGGGGAAAAAGGCAACTGGGTGTGAGTATCAAACATCATAACACCATATAAATGCACGCCATATCTATTGTAGTAAACAGATTTGATATATGAAAATACCTGCATACTTGTGGAAAAGAAATCAATATAATTTAGAACAGCCATGACTGCACCAGATTGCAAGCAAGCAAGGGGTTGTTCGCAAGAAATTTTCTCTAATGCTTGCAAACACTAGATTAGGTAAAAAACAACAATCAAAAGTTAAATTTGTTAACCAGAATTCAATCCCATACAATGTACAATAAAATAGACACGTGGACAAAGTTTCAGCAACATACTTGCTCGGCCACGTCCAAGTATTCAATCACCATTAGTTTTTGACAAAGAACAGGAACTGCATTATGTCTAACGAGAAAACCTGAGGACCGAGGATTAACATCACACAAATAAGTTATTGCCCTTGTTGTCAAGAGCATTATATCAGGATTGCTGTCTTGTCTAGCCAACTTCACAAGTATTGGAGAAAACGAGTCCGCCATTAAGCTAGATAATGAACTGTCAGTAGCAAAGGACAACAATTCACAAAGCTCAGTGAGGGCAGCCAGTTGCCCAGATTCCTCCACCTCCTCACTCAATCTTGACAACATATTCTTAAATTTGCTTTGATCACCCCATGATCGCCTTCTATAGTAGTCGCGGATGCTGCTATCGGAATCACAAGAACCATACAAGGAGTCCTTCTCGCCATCACCCTCGGATCGAGTTGACCCTGAAGTTGATGATGATGTGTCCATATCAGCATCGTGGGATGAGCTCATTGGCGTTTGAGCTGAGGAGTTTGAGGTACTAGGCCTAAATTCAGATGAACTGCAAGCTCGCTTATCAGCCGGCCATTCATCTACCGCTTCAGTTCTTTTTTGACCTCGATTTTCCATTCTTATACACTCCTGTATAGAGTAAAAACACCTTTCATTTATAGATATCCATTTTCGCGACAAAAAATTGTGAATAAAAGAACTAACTAATCATACAATAGTTAAACAAACAAATTACCAGAATTTGTTAATTATAATTAAAGAACAAGAAAGAAAACCTATCATTACAACATAAACAAGAATAGAAAAAAAAAAAATCGCAGTTCAGATACCTATCTGAGAATACGTGAATAACTCAATTAAAAATGAAACTTTATTCTGCAATAACACAGAAAAATCAACCAAAATTAAGTGGAAATAATAATCGGTACCAACCAAAATAATAATAATAATAATAATAATAATAATAATAATAATAATAATAATAATAATAATATTGAAACAATAACACAATTATTCAAAGCTAATACAGAAACTAAATCGACTTACAATAAAAAAAAACTGTCAAAGTTTTCCCAGATTAATGTATTGACTCGAATATAAAAACAGAGGAGCCATTCAAATTTTAGGTACCTAAAGGTGGAGATTGAGTGATTGATCCAGCCAGGGTTAATAAAATTCAAGGAATTTCGTGATTTTGCATCGAATAGTAGCTGATAATTTCCTCATCAAATTAATATATAATATATAAACTCATATATGTATATACCGCACGTATGTATTGTGTATATATACGCAAACAGATGATGAGGATGAAAGAAACAGAGTAACAATTGAATAAAGGGAGGCTTTTTAAAAGCAAATGTTTCCTTATTTATTTATTTATTTATTGATCAAAAGGAAAAGTTTATTATGTGAATCACCGCCATCATAATACTGAAGGGTCGGTTTTGATGGACACGTGTAAGGTCCAGATGTAATGAGAGTTGGGTCAGGGATCCAAAACAATTAACAAACATCCAAGTTGGGTTATGTTACATGTACCATATGCATTCCAGGGGGTGTCACATGCACGTTTTGGTAGCAATGTCAATGAGTCGAGTCGAGTCGAGTCGAGTCGAGTCGAATCGAGTCGAGCCGGGAAAAAAAACTCGGGCTCGACTTGAGTTTTTTTGGCCGAACTTTTTTTGGGCCCGAGCCGAGCCCGACAAAAAAAAATAAGGCTTGGCCCGAGCCTGGGCTCGGTTGCACCGAGTCCGAGCCGCCCTGAGCTTTCCGAGCTTTTTGCCACCGCTAGATTTAACCCTTTTTAGATAAGTATACACAAATCATTCTTTATTCATTTTTCTATCCGAAAGAATTCAGCAAAGAAACAAAATTCTAAACAACTTTATTCATTTTCTTATTGTAACTTGAACCTACAAAAGAATTGTGCAAAATAATGATTTTAAAAACTGCAAAAGAATTCCTGGCCTTAAAAAATGAATCAGGAAAAAATTGCTTCAATAAACTCAAATTTGTATCTTGAGCTTTGCATCTAGTTCTGATTATCTGCTGCAATCTGAGCCAGTTTTGGTGATTCTGAAGCAAATGGACTTCTACCTATAGCTGTTTCTCTACATAAGGGAGAAGTAAGACCCTCCACCATAAATCGAGCAGTTCTGCGAGGAGATGAAAACGTACTTCTTGGAGACAAATTTATATCCTCTAGAACACGGACTTGGAGCTCCAAAGGATAATCCCTAACACATCCAATCCGCGGCCCAGCTCCTGTTGTCCATTTACAGGATAACTGTTTAGCCAATTGATATGACTTCAATCCTTTATGCGAGTTTATTCTCTTAATGATTTTTTCCTTGGGAATAGGTTCTTCATATCCTTCTTGTTGATCCTCATCAAATAAGTTTTCCTTAGAGACTGAAAATTCTGAATCTGATAAATATTCTTCTGCTGTCTCATATCCGTCTGGACTTTCAACAGATCGAGTGCTGCAACTGTGTACTATACGTTGCTCATTGAACAACTCATTTACAACCTCTCTTTTTGGAATTTGAATTTCAGAGATTAGTGAGCTTAGCTTTCTGGACCAACTTGGTAAGGATGGATGCATAATTTCTGCATCCTTACAGTATTGTTTGCTTGAATCGATTTTCTCTTTGTCTGCACTTTTGAAGCTATTGACTTCACCGGCTTGACTGAAATCTGGTGCTGATAATCTATTACGAAGGCCAAAGCCAACTTCCTCGTCGCTATTTGGCGCGCTCTGTAAAAATAACATAAAAGTGAATAAATGTTTCGTCTGTAACTTGACTGAGATGCTTAAGAGTTATATGCATGCTGAAACAAGTTTTATGCTCAAGGTGTAATAAAGGGCTTTCATTAAGTACGAAAATGCATTCTCTCTCTATACCTTATGTCCACGTTTGTTATGTAGAATAAACATATTTTAACTTCTTTGTCTTCTTTAGCATTATACTATAGAAAACAACCCATTTGTTTTACATTCATATAACAAAATCAACGAATGTGACCCTACCTGGACAACGCTCAGATCAACATTGTGCTGCTTCAAAAATGAAATAAATTCCTCAAAGTTCTCTTCTGTTGGAAGATAGTGTCCACTGTGAGGCCAAACCGCCTATTGCATACCAAATTTTCGATCATTTAGGAGGCTCTCCCGAGTGATAGAATATCATATATTTTGGTCAAAAGAAAAGGAAAAGAATTGTTTGGTTAAATACCTTTAGAACGCCTCCTTCCACCTCTAATCGTCCAGCAGAGAGTGTGGCACCACCAGCCAAGAAACTTGAATGTTGAAATGTGCCTTTTATCTTCTGCCCAACATACAAGATCTTAGACACGCTGAGAACAAAGATCCACTTGATGTCTTCGGGGCCGCCCTTTGTATCAAGAAGGTGTCCACTCTGCTTGTAGATAAACTTTCCGTCCTTGACGACAACTTCATATGCCTTCCTCTCTGTCTGCACCGTCAAATTGAAGTGATTTGGTTAACTCCATTACGCATTATATTCTTGGCTATTTTCTTTCAAATCTTTAGTATTCTCTATACAGGCATATATGGGGTAATGTGCATGTTCCAGCTATGTTAAAATTGTTCTAATTAGTTGAATCTCAGAGATTTTTAAGGTGAGCCTCTGAAAGGTAGAAAGGAAGCTCACTGGACCAAGATACTTGATGCATTGCTGTTGAAGTTTTGATCGAGGACACCTCTCGAGATTTACTTCTTTACCTTCTCCAATGTCCAACCTGCAGATCAAAGTGGTTATAAAGCGTCCATATCTAATTGATGATGAAGATCAAAGTGGCAAAAAGCTCCAAATAAACCTTACCAATAGAAAAAAGGCTGTTTGCTGTCACATTGGAGCCAACAAACATAATAAAATTGCAGATTGTGACCATAGCGATGTCGAGGATCAATCTATATGAAAATAAATAAATAAAATTAATCAACAAATGGTCATAAAAATGTTTTAAGGTTGGTTTGCAAGTGCAACTTACAGCCTCGAGCCAATGCTGCAAAGCAAGTTTACGTGCCTTTTCATCTTTTGACAAACCTTTCCCCACCTGACAAAGTCCTAATCTTCAGAACTTCAACAGAAATGCACTAAAGAAATACACAAACTGACACCATGACCTTACCTTAGCAGCTCTGGTTCTTGCTCTTGACCAACGTGAAACGGCAGTTTCAGGTCCTTCAATGTCAAAGAATGATATAGAACTACGCTTGAGTTCAGCAAAATCCAACAGCTTCCACCTGAATGTAATAGAAAAAAAAAATCGCAGTTGGTAAGACAAATTCAGGAATTGATATATAACAATTGCACTTGGTGTACCATCTTTGCTCGACGAGAACAGCACAATCTGCTAGTTGTCTCCGCGTTCGGAAACTTTTATATGTTTTCTGCAATTTAAGGGCAGCTTGATGTCTTTGATTACCGGACTCTGGAAATAGCTTCTCAACATTTTTCTCGGACATGCAATCTTCAGCAGGCCACGATTGGTTTCCGCTAATAAAGTTGACCGATCTGACCATTGCGTTTTCATCCTGCAGCGAGATTTTGGCCTCTAGTTCCCTACCATTGAAACTAAGAGACCCTTCAAGGATCATCTTTCTAGAACCTAAAGACTTCAATGTAGTAGGTTCGGAACCTCGAGCGTTTAAGCTACTAGATCGTGAAGTTTTCTCATCGCTGCCTTCGAAACTTGTAGATCTAGCCAAATAAGACTCAAATTGACTATCTAAATCATCAAGATTGGCAAATGGACAGGAAAAAGTCACTCCCATTCCTCTGAAAATAAAAGAAACATTCAGAAGTCATCAAACTGAGGCATTAAACTTAAATCTTTAGTTGAACAATGAAATGTTAAAATCTGCTAATTACCACCAAAAATATTAACATTCAGATAGAGAGAATATGCCAACAGCAACATAATCATCCTAGGTTAGGTTAGGTTAGGTTAGGTTCATACAAAATAAGTAGGAATCAGATTCCAAGTAAATATATGAAAATAGATGACACATTAAATTGCCGTAAAGCAACGTTGAACAACAATGTGAATGACGCAATTAATTGAAAGAAAGTGCAAAAGAGCAAGATTTTCCTTACCGCGATTTAATTTCGTTGGATTGATCTGTTCTGTTTCAAGAGATGGCTGAAGATAGGCTTCTCTCTCTACAGAAAGGATAATGCCGTACGTATGCTGTGCTACTTTTGCAAATGCTGCCTGAGATTATTATATAGAGAGAAGAGAGAACGGACCGTCGCTGTGTCAAAACATAAGGAAGTTTCGCATAAATCCACCATTTTACAAATTAATTCCAATGTTGGGTTGGGGATCGACTTATTAGAAAACGGTTAAATTCGCCATCCAATTTTATATTTAGTGTCATTATGATCATTCAATTTGATTTTGTTTCATCATTATCATCCAACTTTATAGTTAGTGTCATCATAACCGCCTAATTTCATATAACGTTTTACCGTGATCACCTAATTTCCTGTAACATTTCACTATGATCACTCAATATAAATATATATATAAATTAAAAAAATAATGTTTTTTTATTTTAAAATAAGTCTTTATTTTATTTTTTAATGGAACTTTTTTTAAAATAAGTTTTTATTTTATTTTATTTTTCTAAGTAACTTTTTTTAAATAAGTTTTTATTGTATTTTAAAATTATTTTTTTAAAAAAAATTTTATTTTATTTTATTTTTCTAAGGACCTATTTGAGTCCCCTTTCTTTGTATAAAATATATTTTGGAATAGTAAATTGATGAAGAATGTGTGGTAAAAAAATAAGAA
>CAIGRK010044793.1:0-14982 GCA_903798315.1 Fraxinus greggii | reverse complement strand
TATGAATGAAAATAGATTCAAATTTATCCCAGATTTTAACTTGGTATCAGAGCTATTATGGCTAACACCAGCACATGCAATCAATCTAGCCCAACCAATTTTGGCATGTTACCAGTCGCCCAAGTTGCTGTAAATCAGTTCTCACCGGTTGGAATGAATCTCAATCAAACTCCATCAATAAAGCTCGATAAGAACAACTACCTATAGTAGAAGAATATGATTATGCCTATAATCAAATGACATAATCTAGAAGGATATTTGCTGGGAACAAAGGAGTGCCCACCAGAATTTCTAGCCACACAAACCACTGTTGGTCAAGGNGATTCAAATTCATCCCAGATTTTAACTTGGTATCAGAGCTATTATGGCTAACACCAGCACATGCAATCAATCTGGCCCAACCAATTTTGGCATGTTACCAGTCGCCCAAGTTGCTGTAAATCAGTTCTCACCGGTTGGAATGAATCTCAATCAAACTCCATCAATAAATCTCAATAAGAACAACTACCTATAGTAGAAGAATATGATTATGCCTATAATCAAATGACATAATCTAGAAGGATATTTGCTGGGAACAAAGGAGTGCCCACCAGAATTTCTAGTCACACAAACCACTGTTGGTCAAGGAGAAGGTGTGGAGATGAATCAAAATCCTGAGTATAATAGATGGATTTCAATTGATCATTTACTGATGGGATGGTTATACTCATCCATGACTCCTGAAATAGCAATGAGAGTCATGTGATGCTCGAGTTCTAGCAAGCTATGGACTGCTGTGGAAGAAAGTTATGGTGTACTGAACAAATCAAGAGTTGTCTTTCTCATTGGTGAGCTGCAAAGGACTAGGAAATGCTCTATATCTATGGATCAGTACCTTATGGCAATTAAGCAATTAGCTGACAATATAGAGATAGCTGGAAAGACTAGAGATCATAGTGATCTTGTAACTCAAGCGTTATCAGGGTTGGATAAAGGGTAAACACCCATAGTAGTACAAGTCAACAACAGGGAAAATATATCCTGGCATGAACTGTCATCACTGTTGATAACATTTGAGAGTCGACTTGATTACTTGAACTAAGTCAAGAACAACTTTACAGCTATGAGTGTTGGTTAGTCTAGTGTACAACTAACTCAAAGGATTGGTTCTGGCAGTGGCAGAACTTTTAGAGGATTTAATAATGGCAGGTCAATAAACTTTAGAGGTAGAACCAGAGGCAGAGGAAGAGATGGAAGACAAAGTGAAAATAGAGGACACTGCCAAATTTGTGGTCTAAACAACCACTCTTTTAGCTGGTGCTTTAACAGATATGATGAAAGGTACATGGGGAGCAACCCAATCAGCCAAGGTCATCAAAACAACAGCTCGCACCATCAGCATATGTAGCCTCACTAAGAGTGCTTGAGGATCCAGCCTGGTTTGTGGATTCAGGTACGAGTAACCATGTGACAGCTGACAAATGTAACTTGCAAAATGTCAAAAGATATGAAGGTAAGGAAAAATTACTAGTTGGTAATGGAAACTCATTGCATATTGCTTACACTGGAAATGGAAATATTCCTACATTGGATATAAAACATCTTACATTGCATAAACTGCTGCATGTGCCCTCAATTAAAAAGAATCTAGTTAGCGTTTCCTAGCTTTCCAATGACAATAATGTATTTATGGAGTTCTTCCCTAACTCTTGTGTTTTTAAGGATTTGCAAACTAGGAAGACATTGCTACTAGGGACGCATAAGGATGGACTGTATTAGTTGATGTTGCCAAGTTCAAAGCCACAACCCACCACCATAGAGTCAAGTCACCAAAATAATTCCAACTGTCTCATAGCAAGCACCAGTTGTGATGAGTTAGAGTCTAAACTTGATATTTGGTATAGGAAATTAGGCTATCCTTCTAACCATGTACTGAATCAAGTCTTTTAAGTCTTGTAATAAATATGTCAATGCTAATGAAAAACCAAACTTCTGTGAATCTTGCACACTTGGCAAAGCTCATGCGCTACCGTTTAGTATATCCTTATCACATGCAACAATGCCTTTAGAACTCGTGCACACTGATGTTTGGGGACCAGCTCCATTGAACTCTACCTCTAGATTTAAGTACTACATAATCTTTGCTAATGACTATAGTAGATTTTCTAGGATATATTCTATAAGACTCAAGTCTGAAGCATTAAATATTTTTGTTCAATTTAAAACATTAGTTGAAAACAAACGGGAAAAAAAGCATTAAAACATTGCAATCAGACTGGGGGGAGAGAGTTCGGGAACTTCAGCAAAGTTGCTTCAAACTTTGGCCCACTTCTGTTCAAAATGGCAAGGCCGAGAAGAAGCATAGTCACGTTACTGAATCTGGGTTAACACTTCTAGCTCAAGCTCAAATGTCCTTATATTACTAGTGATAATCATTCAAAACACCAGCCTATCTGATAAATAGAGTTCCTACCACCATACTTCAAAACAAATTACCCTATCAAGTGCTCTTTGGAAAAGATTTTGATTACAAAATGCTAAATACATTTGGCTGTGCCTGCTATCCTTGCCTCAGAACCTATCGAAGGCACGAGTTTGACTTTCATTCCCAAAAGTATGTTTTTCTTGGCTATAGTGATTCACACAAAGGATATAAGTGTTTAAGTAAAAGTGGTGGAGTTTATATATCCAGACATGTGGTATTCAATGAACTTGATTTTCCCTTCAAAATAGGTTTCATAAACAAACGAGTCAAACCACAAACTCCTAAAAATGCTATAGGTTTCCTTCCCTTTGCTGTAGAGTCTAATCATGCATCAACCATTCACCTTGTCACTGATACAATACATCCTGATGCATTACATACTGTAGACTTCTCAGACAAAGATTTGGAAATTGAAAGTACAGGTGAAGAATGTATAGAAAATAGTAGTGTTGGGATAAATCAAGAAGAACAGGATGATCTTGAGGTGGCTGAAACACAGCCTGGAAGATGCAATATTGAGGGTGAATGAGATGGAACTAATACTCAGAATACAGATGCAACTCAAAATACTGGACATCAGATGATCACTAGGAGCAAAGCTGGGATCTACAAAACAAAAGTTTACACAAATTAGACAACGGAAAAATCAATAGAAAATGAGCCACTCACTATTGAAGAAGCTTTGATGGGTAATAGTTAGAAGAAAGCTATGCGAGAAGAGTATAGTACACTAATTAAGAACAAAACATGGACACTGGTACATCAGAAAGCTGGTATGAAAGTAATTGACATCAAATGGGTATTCAGATTGAAGTATGATTTAGATGGGAGAATACAAAGACACAAGGCAACGTTAGTTGCAAAAGGGTTCCTTCAAATTCATTAAGTAGACTTTGGTGAAACATTTAGCCCTATTATTAAGGATTCAACTCTAAAAATTATCTTAACACTAGCTGTATCTAAGGATTGGGAGATTGGACAAGTAGATGTAAACAATGCCTTCTTGAATGGTAAGCTGAACGAAACAGTTTACATGAGTTAGCCATATGGATTTGTAGATGAGGGAAATCCTAATTTTGTATGCAAACTGGAGAAGGCCTTGTATGGGCTGAGACATGCTCCAAGAGCTTGGCATGGAAACTCAAGGGTACCTTATTAGAATGGAAGTTCAAACGGTCCAAGGTTGACAACTCGTTATTCTTCTTGGCAAACAAAGAGGATGCGTTTTTTTCTTTGGTTTTTGTAGATGATATACTTATAAGAGGTAGTAACTCTCAACATGTGCAATAATTTATTGATAAGCTGAACCAAAGCTTTGCTCTTAAAGACATGGGAAGCCTCAGTCATTTTCTGGGAATAGAGGTGCACAGAGATACAACTGGCTTGTATTTAACATAGATAAAGTATGTTGTTGATCTGCTTAAAAGACTTGGATATGAGAGTTTAAAACAAAGCCTAACACCTATTGCTGTAGGCAAACTGATTTCAAGAACTGAGGGACAACCTATGAAAGATCCAACCTTGCATAGAAGTGCAATAGGTGGACTTCAATATCTGGCTAACACAAGACCAGACATCACTTATTCTTAATCTTCAAGCACCTACTAATGTTCATTGGAAGGTACTAAAGAGGGTGTTTAGGTACTTAAAAGGTACAATAAAATCATGGACTTGCCATTTGTAGGAATGATAGTCTTAACATAACTACCTTTGCTGACTCTGACTGGGCATCGTGTCCAGACGATATGCGATCTACTGTAGGCTACTGTGTGTATCTTGGAGACAACTTGGTGTCTTGGTGTTTTAAAAAGCAACAAGTCATTGCCAGTCAAGCATAGAAGCTGAGTATAGGGCACTAGCTCACAGTGCATCAGAAATCTCATGGATCCAATCCCTGATAAATGAATATGGGATGCCTCAGTGGTCAGTTCCAAGTATTTGGTGTGACAATCTGAGTGCAAGTGCATTAGCTTTGAATCTGGTTTATCATGCATGCACGAAACATATTGAACTCGACATTCATTTTGTAAGAGATAAAGACCTAAGGGAAGAATTAAAAATACACTATGTGCCTTCATCCGAACAAAGAGCAAACTTACTAACCAAACCTCTCACTCATTCAAGATTTCTAATACTTAGAGACAAGCTTGGAGTGGTAGAACACACTCCACCTTGAAGGAGGGGTGTTAGAATCTTTCCATCCATTGCAACAACCGAATAACAGCTTTATGCAGCAGCTGATTTGATGCTTGATTTTTAAGAATTGTGTTTCATTTTCTGTTAGCTGCTTGGAAATTTATTTCTAGAACTTTCCTGTATGTATTACAAGCTAGACTCAGCTGTATAAATTGATGAAGTAATGGAATGATTCATGAGTGAAAATTGATTTAAATTCATCCTAAATTTTAACTGAATAGGTGAATTAGGAGTCTTTGGGTTCGAGTATGAAACAAAAAGAAAGAGTTGTAGGATTTACGCTAGCCTGTTGTCAAATTGATGCTCGAGCATCCAAAGCAGAATCATTGTCGCCCGATCTTGCTCCAACGACACAGCTCGCGCTCACCTATCGCTAGCCTGGCGCTCAAGCGATGGTATTTTCCGAAAAACTCTAGTTTTCGTTTTCAAGAGTTTTATTAATCCTATACTACCTAAACACCTAATATTATAAATGCCCAATTGCCAATACATTTTTTGTGGTTGTTGATCATTGTTTTGCATTCTTATATCATTATTCCATGATCCAAGAACACATTCAAATATTTTGATTAACCTATTAATTCTTGAGATCAATCAACCACAAGTTTGGGAAAAACATCTAATTCATATAATTCAAAACACACACTTCCTAGATATCATTAGGAAGATATTTTCTCAATAGCTTTTAGAGGTTGCTGAAAATTGAGGGAGGTTGGACAAGAAGCACATGAAGAATACAAGAACGAGATGTTCTTGTTGTTCCACAGGAGATAGACAATTTCAGAATATCGGGAGTAGGTGTGGGTGAAGCAGGTTCCAGTGGGTCTTCGAGATTGTAGGAATTAGATCAACGGGTCTAATGTGTTTTTTTTAGGCTGGATCATACTGTAAGTTCTTATTATCTATAGTGAAAACTACTGGCATGGTTCTGAAATTTTTATCTAATTAAGAGTTTTCTTCATCATCAAATCTTGTGTTATTTACTGCTTTAATTATTTATTGGAGCAATTCAATATATGATAATTTGACTTGATTAATTAAATATTTAGAACAATTCAAAAGTGACTTGTTACTTTTAATTGATAAATTTAATTCCGCGTTATTCATCTATTGAGTGATTTTAAGGTTGAACTGGTAACTTTCAATTTTAATGTTCATCTTTACTCTAAGTGTATCATATTCTACAACTATTTAAAATATTTCATATATTCAGAAACTACATGCCACTAATTAAAATGAAGGGTTGTTGGCCTGGCTTTGAGCCTGGCCCAATAGCAATGTTCTAAAACGAATGAGAAACTTAATAAATGAGGTATATAATAATTGACATCGAGTTCCGTTTTTACACTATATAAATAGAATTTTCTCAAGACTTAGAGGTGTGGCTTTTAATTAGAACCCTACATATATATTTTACCAAGGTTTGGTGACAAGCTACTTCATTTCGCATTTGGTCATTTAGAAGAGATACAATTCTATGTAACATCTCTATTATTATTATTTTTTAAAATCTTTAACATAGGATATAAATTAAGAATGGTTTCCATTTTAAGCGTTTATAAACTATCACAAATCATGAATGAATAAGACGTCACAAAAAAAGTGAGCAATAAATATGCCATTCAACAATAGTTCTCATATACCATGCCAAGGGTAAGGGTGACCCCCCTCCCTCTGTTCTTTTATTCAAATATCTCTATTCACGTGTAATTTATTTAGTAACGCAGACTGCATAATATAAAATAATATTAATTTTTTTTAAACTTATATATTGTATTGTCTGTTTATATCTAGTATTAGTGTACTGTGATAAAAATATTTTAGAAGCAAGATATATTTGTAAATTAATGGATATTTATGTTTCTTGAGACAATTGAAGCATGTGAAAATAAAAATATTAAAATTATTATAATTTAAAAGTAATCCCTCTCTCTTCTTTTCTTTGCCTCATTGAATAGATTTAATTGATTTGTTGGTTTTGCTCGGGTTGGAAGAAGAGTCCGTATTCTCTTAATAAATGTTATACAATTACGTGTTTATTCAAGATACGATTACAAATATCGCTCGCCTCATCTTCAGTCATCCCTAAATAAATTCCATATTAGTTGTTTTTACGAAATTCTTACGGCAACCGGTAACCTGAGTTTAAGATTTCGAGAAGTAATAATTAAAATTTAGCCGATGTTGCTCAACGAACGTAATTGTATGTCATCAAATTATGAGGACTTTTGTATATTTTTCATTTGAACGCCAAGAAACAACTCGTAATCAGCAAATGGAGAATTCCAGGCTACAAACTCTTGGCATTTACCTAGTTGATTCATTCTAAGTTATTAAATATTTGAAAATTATATTAAAAATAAAAAAAATTATCTATTCTAATTATTCAAATTTTTTATATGAAATAGTAAAACTTATTATTAGAGTATGTGAAGATCAATGTTGCCTATTTTCAAAAAAAATTACACTAATCATGATAAAAGAATATGATTTTGGCTTACACGTGAAGGAAAAACCCCAATAAAGCACGAACGATATTGAAAATGGGTGGCTGTCATGGGGGGAATCCTTGGGTAATATGATCAATATCGAATTATTAAAATAAATACACGAGTTTGATACAAATACGACAATATGTCAGCACAAAATAAAAGTTCAAGCTAGCATATAAATTAAGGTCCAAAAAGACGGTGTACCTTT
This sequence comes from Fraxinus greggii, assembly GCA_903798315.1. Lineage (NCBI taxonomy): Eukaryota > Viridiplantae > Streptophyta > Magnoliopsida > Lamiales > Oleaceae > Fraxinus > Fraxinus greggii. Next base: position 7,622 of record CAIGRK010044793.1, on the reverse strand, counting down.
CCAAGGTCACAAAAATTAATTATGTTGCCCTTACAATAATAGAGTCAACTTAATTATTTAAGTTTTGACAAAAGATTGCCAGCTTGTTATGAGCAGATAAAGCATCCGCTTGTTAATATTCATTTTAAAGGAAAATTACACCACTCGTACTCAACCTATTGTCCATCAGCAAATTAGTCCTCAATCTTTGAAAACAAGCAAATTGCTTATCAAAATTCGGGATACATTAATTTGGTACTAGCGTCGGAGAATTTTCCACAATGTGTAGTAAAGATCCGCTTGTCGTTATTGGGGAACAAGCAATGACATTATTTAGATAATAACCATCGACTAAAACGTAAAACGACCCCCCTCGAATTGAGAATAACCGTGTATGATAAATAGAGACGACTTTGAGGATGAGCGAGTTATGCGAATGCACAAGGCCTCAACATTGTAGGGGCACAAAAAAATTTGTTATAGATGTGTATATATGTATAATTATATATTCGAAATGTTTTATTAGTTTCAAAATTTTAAAATTTTATTATTATGTTAAGTTAAAGGACAAAGTATTTATGAGAAAAGAGTAAAAAAAATTTATATTACGCTAATATTTTTTAATTAAACATATTATTAAAAATAAAATTATTATTTTTTCTAATTTTAATCTATCTTACATCGTACAAAAAATATTTAAATTATCTATTTTACCAGCTCAATCACAAATACCCAATTAGATACATTAAACAATTACCAACCGAAATAATAATAATAATAATAATAATAATAATAATAATAATAATAATAATAATAATAATAATAAGCCCAAAATTTAAATGATTTAAGTGAAGAATGAAAATATAACTCCAAATTCTTTTTCGCTGTCCAAGAGGCTATGAAGAAAAGTAACGAGCGAGAGTTATTGAAACTAGCGTATTAGAAGATTAATCGGCCAAAATAACCATCATTTACCTCTCTACCACCTTTTAATATACGAAGAACAGTCAAACAGAGAAGAGAAAAAACTCTACAGTTAATTTTTGTTGTTTGTTCTACAATAATACAATCCACATCATTATTACCATTTTATTGGTGTTGATTGTCCTTTTGTTAATTACTGATTTAAGATTATTTTTTTCTAGAAAGGAAAGTTTTTGTTACAAGAAAGGAGCGCTATTTTAAAATGTCACATAGCGTACCCAAAATCTCAAGCTCGACACTGATGATAACATCTACAATATGAGAAAAATTCAATGAATATATGATGTGCATGTATGCGTTCAAGTTATGCAGCAGCATCCCTGGCTAGCTTTTATTTATCTATATATCAAGACCATTGGAATTAAGTAATTTCTCTTCCTCATTCGCCATCTCACTCGTCGAAAGTTGAATATCCGTCTTCGAGATCATTTTGTACCATTCGTTTTCTGCACGAAAGAATGCAGAAACCCCGTTCGTCGAGAAATCATTTTCAGAAAAGGGAGCAGTAGCAACTTGCAAGAGTCACGACATTACCCATTTCCTTCCGTATAATATTTGGTACAGGAAATGCAATTTGCTGAACTTTGAAAATCCGAGTGAAGCAGCTACTGAGAAAATAGACAAAGGGATAGAAATTTCGACTCATTTTCCTTCCCCAAAAATATAATCAGAAAATAACTTTCAATATCAGATAAAAGAACTTAAAATATTTTCTCAGGAACTTGGAGCCGATTGAATGAATCCTTTTTCATCACTCACTCTAGCCAATACACACCTAATGAGAGGTCTAAAGAAATCGAATCTTGCAACTATGTCAGTGATGGAATTAATGCATATTCAAATTATACTTTCAAAGCATTGGAAACTTAAGTTTAGATATTTGATGAGTTATTTTAAGTTGTAGTTTCAATGTAATATTGATTTCTTTACCTCTTACTATATAAGGAGGTAACAACACCACATCTTCAACAATAATAAAAAAAGAGCTCTGCAGTAGCAACTCAATTCCCGAATTTTTTTTTTTTTTTAAATGGTTTTTCCTTCAAATGGGTATCAGATCAGTGTTTGATTTATTGGGTTCGAAACAATGATGTCCTCCGCTGGAGGAATTATTTCTCTATCACAATCAATGCTTCCGATATTTGATGGAGATAATTTTTAATATTGGAATATCAAAATGAGAGAGTTTCAAGGCGATAGTAAAGCAAGAAAAGTCAAATGATTTTGAAGATTTTTGAAAAAATGAAGGCATTTGGAAGCAGATGATGGCTGGCTATAGTCCTCAGCAGAATGGTATTACAGGAAGAAAAAGTAGAACAATCATGGAGACGACCAGATCAACGATGAATGAGAAGAATTTACCAAAACAATTTTGGGCTGAAGCAGTTGACATTGTGTTTACATACTCAACAGATGTCTGACAAATGCAGTAAAAATATGATTCCATTTAAAGCATGGAGGAGCATCAAACCTTCAGTAAGGCATTTCAAAATTTTTGATTGTATTTGTTATGCTCATGTTCCTACTGATAAAAGATCAAAATTTGATGAGAAGAGTGAAAAATGCATTTTTTTATTAACACAAAAGGCTACAGATTATATAATTTTGCGACTAACAAATTAAATGTTAGTAGAGATGTAATTTTTCATGAAGATGCAGTTTGGGATTGGAATGAAAGAAAGTGTAGGAAATTTCATATGTAGTTGTTCAAGTGCAACATAATGAAGAGCAAAATCTTCCTCTTTCACCCTCAAGTTCTTCAAGAAATCAAGATGATTCATCTGACAATTCAAGAAATCAAGGTGATTCAACTGACGATTCCACCTGGAAGAACAAGGAGGAGGAGTGAAATTTTTGAGACCTGCAATTATTCTATAGTTGAACTAGCAAGTTTTGTGAAAGCAGCAAAAGATGAAAAATGGGTAAAGCAATGGAGGAAGAGATGCACATGATTGAGAAAAAAAAAACTTGGGAGCTTGTAATAGAGAAATTATTGGAGTCAAATAGATTTACAAAACAAAGCTCAATCAAGATGGTGAAATTTGAAGTTCAAGGCGAAACTTGTTGCAAATGGCTTCACTCAAAAATCGGGTATTGATTTTTATGAACTTTTTTTTCCCAGTTGCAAGACTTGAAACAATTAGAACTTTATTTGCACTTGCAGCTCAAAGGAAATGGAAAATTGATCAGCTTGATGTTAAATTCGCCTTTTTAAGGCCTTGTTCGGTAGGGCTTAAAAGCCAATTAAAATTAAAAATATAGTCATTATTGGGTCTCACTCGTCGAATAAAAGTCAACAATAACGACTAGTTTTTCAATTTTAATCTGATTTTAATCTCTACCGAACACACCCTAAATGGTATTTTGAAAAGAGAATATATGTTGAACAACTTGAGGGCTTTGTTGTTGAGGATGCAAAAAAGAAAGTTTATAAACTGGAAAAAAAAAGCTCTTTATGAATTAAAGCAAGCCCATCGATCTTGGTATGAAGAAATCGACAAATACTGCATTTCAAATAGTTTTCAGAAAAGCAAAAGTGAGCATACTCTGTGTGTTTTACACAAAGTTGGGAGTGTGCTTATTGTCTCTATCTATGTTGATGACTTAATTTTCATGGGTAGTGATGAGAATTTGAATTTTGAAGTTAAAAGAACTATGATGAAAGCTTATGAAATGAGTGATTTAGGGTTCTTGCATTACTTCTTGGAAATTGAAGTTTCTCAAGTAAAGGATATATTTATTTGTCAAAAAAATGTAAATGCATTCTGCAGAAATTTAACATGAGCAGTTGTAAATAGTCAAGTAGAGTATACTCCTCTTGTTGTGAATGAAAAATTGTCAAAAGATGTTGGCAGAAGAAAGGTTGAAGCATCCCCATACAAAAATGTAGTTGGTAGTCTACTTTACTTTACATCCACTAGACCCGATTTTATGTTCGTGGAAAGTGAGCTTTCCAGATACATGCAAGAGCCAACTCAGACTCATTTGGGGGCTGAAAAAAGATTTTTTAGGTATTTGCATGGAAATCTTGACCATGGCATCATGTACAAGACAGTAGAAAATTGAATTGATTGGTTATTCTGACAGTGGCTTGGCTGGGCTGGGCTGGGCTGGGCTGGGCTGGATGTTTGGATGATATAAAGTCCACTTCTAGCTATGTTTTCTCTCTTGGATCTGATATGTGTTCTTGGGCATCGAAGGAGCAGAAAGAGCAGAAAGGAGTAGCACAATCTTCAGCTGAAGCAGAGTATGTTTCAGCATCTAAGGCAACTATGTTTCAGCATCTAAGGCAACTTCTCAAGCAATTTGGCTTAGAAGAGTTCTTGAAGACATGGGGAAAAGCAAGAGGAAGCATCTATTTTGTTTTGTAACAACAAATCTGCAATATTTCTAAGGAACAATGTGCAACAAAGAGATAGAGATCAAACATGGCAAGATTGAGGAACAATTTGCAGATATATTTACGAAAACATTACCACGAGCAAAGTTTGAGTTACTACGAGAAGTGATTGTAGTTACCGAAATATGCATCAATGAGGAGTATTAGAATTGTTGCATATTTCTAAAATTCTCTAATCTAACTTAGGAAACAAGAAAAATTTAGGAGTTAAAGAATTATCTAGAATTCACTAGATATTCTTGGGAAGCAAGCAAAATTAAAATATAAAATAATGAAAATTCTAGAATTGCTTAAGGACCAAGTAAAATAAAATAATGAAAAAATAAGAATTTTCTAGAGGCAAGCCACCAACTTTCCTATGCTATAAATAGAGGTTGCCACTTCAGACAATTGTTGTATGGAGAAGTTTAAAAGCATTATCATTGTAAAATTCTATTTTTCAATAAATTAAATTTTTTCCGTTCAATTATCTTGTCCAATGTAAAATTACTCTCTACTATTTATATCCTCATAATATATTTCACATAAACCATCAAACATTTCCAATCTATAAAATATCATAATTTTTCTACACACGGTGTATTACACAAACAGCTAACCAAAAATTTGAAGGAAAATTTCACTGATAACCATAAAGATTATAAGATCATCTTGATAAAACAGGGTCATAGTCCCTTCAAATTCTAGTGTTCTATCATGAAACTCAGGACAGAGAAATATCTATGGTGGTTTATGTCAAGGGACATCAGATGTTGATGAATATGAAATAAAAATTTAGAATACCAAAATCCATTGTCAATCTCCAAAAAATAATATCACCCTTGAAATTTATAATTTTACACTGATCTAGGGTTTTACCCCAAAAAATTCCAGCAGAAGAGGTTCGAAGGACTTTTCATCAAAGGTTATATACTACTGTTGGTCCTAGAAATAACCGCAAACTTAACTTAACTATAGTAAAGTAAATAAGAACATAGCATTTACATATCAAAGTCTGAAAATTATAAGCTACTTATATCGAAGACTAGAAAATTTGACAGAAGTCGGACATACAATTTTGAGATTAGCTTGTTTTGTGGAGTGTTAAACTATCTTTGCGGTTGCTAACGACACTTCTCGCACCTAACCTTAGACAATAAATCTGTTTCTATATATATGATTGTGGCTTTGAATTCCACCTCGTAAAGTAAATGAAAGAAATCACATATGCGCTCCTATATATAAGGAGTCTCGTTACTATTCATGAAATCTAAAAATTTCCTAGTTTTCCAGGATATTTCGTTTAGTTTAGTCATGCCTATGTATTTTCTTGGTCCTGGGCATACATCACCACAATAAATCGTGTCAGGTTTGAATAGGCTTTTCCCATTTCTACAGAATAAAAAGCAACAGAAATTGGTCAGAATAAACTAAAAAAATGGTTGTAAAAACTGTACACCGAGTAGAATTCGTTTGAAGATTGCCTACATCTAATTTGACACTCTTCTCACATGGGGTGGGTTCAGAATTTTAAAAAGTGTTGGCCCACTGTTTGGTGTAGATTAAAAATTACTCAGATTAATTTAAAATTCCTATATATAAGGAGTCTCGTTACTATTCATGAAATCTAAAAGTTTCCTAGTTTTCCAGGATATTTGGTTTAGTTTAGTCATGCCTATGTATTATTGTTTACTATGTTAATAATATGTTTTTTGTATCCAATGGCGTTGTCTAAGATAAAAGAGTTAAAAACTCAATTTAGAGCAAAATATGAGAGGAAATATGATGTTAGGTGACAGAAGTGATAGAAATAGATAAAAGAAAGATATCGAATTTCCATGGATTTCAAAGGAATATTTCAACACAATCGCCTTAAGTTTATATTGATTCCTACCAAAAATTTTGACATAAAAAAAAAATTCTTTGATTCACTCACGATTACACATGATTAGGACTCACTGATAAGAAATATCAGAATATCGAGAATTTTAAGAGATTGAAAAACTCCAAAGTCTATAATTTTTATTCAAAATCAATCGATTATCATGATGGCTTACCACCCTTATTTAAAGAAATAACTAAAATTAAGACAATTACTAAAATCTAGATAATTATTACAATTACAAGATAATAACAAAAATTTAAAAGCCCTAATATTCACAATCAATCCTAAATAAATGGAAATAAATTTGAATTTATTTAATAAATAAATACTATTAAAAAGTAATCAAAAACTCAATCTTCATCATTACTGATGTAGGGCGGCAGAAGCGATAGAAATAAATAAAAGAAAAAATTAGCGAAATTTCTTTGATTCCTAAAGAATACTGCAACATAATTACCATCTAATTTCTATTGGTTTTAAGAATATGAAAAATCTAGGCATCAGATACTCTTTTCCTCCAACTATAAAACCATAAATTTAACACTTTAACGTTTTAGGTGTATTACTTCATTAACAATACGTTTTTCCTACTCTTAATAAAAGAAAATAACTTCCATGTGGATGATAGCACTAATTCTATTCTAATTTTGAAGGTCTAAGGGGAGAAATGCTCCTCAAATGATATTGTTATTACGGACTATTGAAAATTGTAAACCTTAATTCTATTTCATTGAAAGCAATCAATTCGAAAAAAGAAAAATAAACCCTCAAAAACACCCATAATTTATAGATATTTACCTCAATGTGAGATTACGTCATCTCATCTCACTGCAATATTTCATTATGACGAATTTATAAAGTTTACAAGAGAAAATCGTACACATTCTCTCTCTCTCTCTCAATATTAACCATAAAGCCTAAGGACGACACCCTTTTTACAAAATAAATTAGGGCAAAATCGAATTTTACAAGGACCAACTTCTCGAAATGATAATAATTAGGATCAATAATAATTAGATTCCCCAACTTAACGACATACTTTTTCCCAAAGAAAGGGAGGAAGACTAGTACTGCATGCATGGAATAAAACATAATTATAAATGTTTGTTTAAGATTCCTTCTAATTAAGTCTGCTTATAGTTCAATACATTCTTTCAAAAATAAATATTTTTTGTTGGTCAAAACTAAAAATGAGTACATCTTATCTTACTAAAATTATTCACATTTTAATTTAATGGATAATTAAAAAAATTTATCTATCACTATAAAATAAAAGAGCCAACACAAAGGCGAGACACGTGTCGCCATTTTCTATCGTCGTCAAAATTCAAATTTTTTTTTTTTGCCGTCTCCCATCCAGCTTTCTCTATTTCTCTCTTTCTCCATTTTTCCACT
>CAIGRK010044773.1:0-13014 GCA_903798315.1 Fraxinus greggii | reverse complement strand
TTTTGGCCTATTCAAAATGATATCCTATATTAGTAAAAAAAATTGAATTTTGAAAGATGTACCCATGTGTGAAATTTTGACTCTTTTTAATAATGTTCCCGTATTCTACATTTTAGAAAATAAAAGATCTGACACTAAAATACGTACTTGTACCCGTACCAGATACACGTACCCGAGTTCGAGCATCATAGATTATTGCTATAAAGCCAAGCCACTACTGAAGCAGCAACCCACATAAAATTATTTCAAGTAAGAGAAGGAGAGCATTTGAAAGATATAAAAAATAGAAGATGGAATTAAGTACGGTAAACTAGAAAATCCAATAGTTCGGACACAGAAAAAGAGTGCCTGAAACAAAATAAGAAGCAGTAATCAACTAGGCTTTACACAAAGTACATAAAAAGAGATACCTGCAGCTGGACATTACAACGTCAAGAAGTTCTTCAAGCTTTTGCTCCATATGGCAAATCTGTAGAATACACCCAGCACATTTTAATTGTAGATGAATTGAAGATATCCAACATATTGATGATTGATATTTATAATAGTTCACGCATGCAAGGAAACTAGAAAAGTGAGTCTTGATATATAAATACCATGGTGGACAGTTCATCAGAATACTTCTTCATCAGTTCCNTTCAAGCTTTTGCTCCATATGGCAAATCTGTAGAATACACCCAGCACATTTTAATTGTAGATGAATTGAAGATATCCAACATATTGATGATTGATATTTATAATAGTTCACGCATGCAAGGAAACTAGAAAAGTGAGTCTTGATATATAAATACCATGGTGGACAGTTCATCAGAATACTTCTTCATCAGTTCCTCTACTTTTGTGCTATCACTCTCCAAGATGTAGCGTAAATCGTCATCAATCTAATTGATAAAATGAAATGAGCAATTTCATATCAGCAATGTTTTCACAGCGTGAAAAATTGTGATAAATCACAGTTCGCAGCCCTTGTTAAACAATATTCATGAATATTTAATACATGTTTTTCAGTGACATTTCTCGTCGAGTCACCATTGGAGTTCAGGTCATAGACGTTGACGTTCGAGAGAGTGCATGCACACATAGAGAGAAATAGGTAAAAGAGTAAGATATTCTTACTTCTCCATTTTTTTTATGAACAATATCAGGATTCGTTATTGATTCACTCTTCTAGACCTTTCTAACTCTGAGTCCAAAGGCATTGCACAGAAACTTGGAAAACGAGCACATTATAGGATAAGTACAGTCAGCTCTCTAATAAGAATAAATAGTTATCTAATGATAATAATAAAATTTATGAAAACTAGTTAACTTAGCTTCCCAAATTAATGGTTCTAGTAGCTAAAAGTAGCAAGAATTTTGATAATAATCCTCCTATATTACTAGGTGAAAATTTCAGTACCATTTAACATAGACATTCAGTAGTTTTATTCTATTCCCAATTAAATTTATGTTATCATTTATGAAGTACAATAAAAAGGATATCTTATAGTGAATTAAAAAATGACACAAAATTTATAAAATTTCATAAAAGAATGTAAAAAACTGCAGATGCCTGATTCTGTTGTAATTTAATGGTGCAGCACACACAGAATTTACTGCGTTATAAAATTTCATGTAAGAATGTAAAAATATGCAGATGCCTGATTCTGTTGTAATTTAATGGTCCAGCAATTAACATGGAAATGACAGAAAACATATAATTATTGTTTTGCAATAAGACTAAACAAACATGTCCATCCCTGATTCCGTTGCAAATCAGTGATCATTCCAGAAAAGCCCTGCCTCTACTACACAAACTATGAGTATGCCTCAAAATGATGCATGTTCTATGCTCGTTACGAACCTCTTTAAAGATCATAAATGCCCTGTTCATTTATTAAAAAGGACATCTTAAGAGTCAAGAGAGCAAAACAGACAAAATTAATTTAGTGTCTACATTTTGTTCAAGTACTGTCATATTTTCAACGTGATAGGTAAAGCTTTTTTGATGTGAGGGAATTTAGCATAAGGGGCAGCAACCAGATTTGTTTTGTTCCTGTTTTTGCCTCCCAAGGTTATCAATTATTTGAGAGACAACTTATATAAGTATAAATCAATCTGCAACCAGAAAAACAATATAGCAACAGATAGGAAGAAATATCAAGTGCCAGGCACCTTGGTCCCATCAGACCCAACCCACAGTTGAGGGGACTTCTTGACATCATAGGATACTTCTTTCCCTGGTACATCCAAATGCACGTGTTCATTTTCAGAATCCTGTATGTAAGAGGTAAAAAGAGAAAAATGATAATTTATCCCAAAAAGATCTTGGCCTTCACAAAAATACAGGACACCTAAGGAGCATGTTGAAGAATATATGGCAAGCATCTTTGAGATAAACAAAAATATGAAGAATTAAGGAAGGAATGCCAAAAAACCGCTTATTATACAGCAAGATCACAGGCAACAAATCTCTGTCATGGTAGTACACTAAGACAAGACATCACTCCACTTGTATCCCCATCAAAAGGTACACCATAAAAAGCAAAAACTGTTCCAAACACGATAAGTTCATTAATAACATTATCAAATTCCAATGCACAGTAAGTGTAAAATAGTAAAGTAAGAATCTTCAAAAATAATCTTGAAAAGGTAATTGTATCCCAGTTGATGATAAAGCACGTAGTAATGAAATGGTGACTGAATTCAAAACAACGAAAACAACAAATTTAACGCATGTGTGCAAGGTTAGATCATATTCACAGCCAATCCACCCAGCCAGAACTGCTACAATTCAAGTCCCTCAGGAAGCACAGCTGATCCACCTGTCATATAGGACTCTATCTGAATTTTGATTGTCGTCTTAACAACCCTTTTTATGTCTGTGCATGTTTGAATTTTTATCCTCTTCTTCTTAATTTTTTTTTTCTGGCTAGTTTTCAGTTGACAAGAGACAAATGATAAATAAAAGTGGAGTCTGGTGTTGAGAAAGTCAACAACAAAGTATTTCCCAGACATTTATTTTAATAGTTCCAATGCTTACCAATGTGGGAGGCGATACTTTGAGCTTCTTCTGAGGGTGTTCCACTTGATCGATTTCACATCCTGAACCTTCAAAGGTTAATAGGCTATTTTTGTATTTCAAGCATGATCGTATTCGACATATCGAAAGCACAGGATCTATCATCTACAACAGAGTTAGGTATAGAGTGAGGATACGTTAAAGAACTTTCTATAAAATTAATGATGAATGCATATACATTGCCAAGTTTTCCTGCTCCATGCATGGCCACATGGCCAAGAAAAGCTGTAACACTATATCTTATTCAGATCCAAATAATCAATGCACTTGGTTGCTTATGCCCTTGAGTCAAAAGCAGGTCACAGAGAAAGATTGAAAAAGAAATGGAAATCAACATGTATTTACCTCATTGACTTCCTGCCCAAGAGTAAGCACACTTTCGCAAAGCAATGACTTCAACCTTTCCATTTTAGAGTCCGGCAGTAGAGAACCTATTCCATTAGTGTATAAAGAAGCAGAACCACTAATACCACTGCTCTCTTTTTTTATGCGACTGTTCTCACTTATGCTCTTGTCTCTGTCCAACTCAAGAAAGTTTCCAGCTAATCCAGAAATTTGAGGTGAGAAAGGCACAAAATCATCATCTTGAGACAATAACTCTGCTACTTCACTCGTATAGAAACCAAAGAAGTCTGGTCCTATGTTACCGTTTTCAATTGCAGCAGTCATATCCCTTGATGCTTCTGACATAACACCAATAATCATGCCCACTCAATGTTAGAAAATATTTATACATATAAGAATCGATACTGTGTGACGTAACACAATCACACCTAAATATTTTGATGGAGACGAGCAAAAGCGGAGCCAGGAATAGAATCCAATGGGGGCATGACTGAAATAAAAAGAAATTGAAACAAGGCAGTAAATATATAAATTTTAAAAATGTTACAATTTTTTCTATACATTACAATTATGTCTTACAGATTTCATACTTTGAAAACACGTGTATAATGACTTCAATTTCAAATTAGGAAAAATGGCAAATATCTAGACATACATACTTTTAAAGTTAAGACAATAATGGCGTCCTAATGAGTGTAATTGAAAGCTGATTAAGGACGTGTTCCGTAGAAATTAAAAGTCAATTAAAATTGAAAATATAGCCGTTATTGAGTCCCACCCGTCTAATAAAAGTCAACAATAACGGCTAGTTTTTCAATTTTAATCTGATTTTAATCTCTACCGAACACGCCCTAAATTTTACGATACACTTCAATTATTAGATGTCATCTTTGATGAAAATGAGCGCAGTATAAATTCGACTAAAATATAATAAAATGGAATTGAGAGTGGATTTACTTAAAATAATTTCCTCAAGATATATTATACTAGCAGAAAAATAAAGAGTATATTACCACACAACTCTGTTAATACATCTAAAGAATCCCTACAGCAACAAAAATTTTGACATTTAGTAACAATCCGAACATGTGTTCAAGTCGTTAACTTGTGTTGTTCATTTTGGAAAAGCACGTGCCCTTCTTACCCTTCACGCGTGTTTCCATCTTACCCATCTTCCTCCTCACAGATTTGATACCAGGATTTAATTTAATATGTCGTAAGGAGATGTCATGAGTTCAAATCCTCAAAGATGGAATAGAAATCCGAGAGAATGAGATGGACACATGCTTACCCAAAATGGAATTGCGTATGATGAGAACAAAGTCCTGATCATTACAAAAATCTTGATCAATTGATAGCAGGATTCAACTTAAGTTTATTATGGAATTTAAGATTTCGAATCAGAAAAGTACATATGTACTAACGGCTTAGTAACGGACCAAGTCATTATAATTTAACAAATAAGATTTGAATGTTAAATCAACAGATAAATAGATGAAAGAGAATAAGAAAATCTCACCCGGTGAATCCTTCGATCATGGATTTCTAGGTTTTTGATTACCCCTAATTCTCATTTTCTCAAAGCGGGGAGATGGATTTTGAATTTGGAGTCTTACCCTCTCTGTTTCTCCACGGGCCCATAGGGCCCAGGCCCATGGGCGTAGATTTCATACTTATCCTGGTGAGATTGAGAAATGCTATTTACGCATCATTATTATGTAGATAATATTAATATTGTATAGATAGAATGATAGAAATAAATAAAATAATGGTTATGTTATATATACATAATAATTTGTGTAATGACTTACATACATATGATATGGTGAGATATGATTGGATCAGATTTTTTTAATTAAATAAAAAAAATGAATTCTTCACTCTTTTTTTACACATCATTTGTACGTAAATCATTATATAACTCACTATGTACAAGTAATATTATTCAATGAAAATAGAATTTTGCTACTTATAGTCTTGTATAATTTTCTTTACATATTGTTTGAGAAATGCTGAGGTGATATGCATTTTGGTCCGTAATTTGAATTCAACAAATGTGTACGTGTAACTTAATTGATTTTAAAAAATGAAAAAAAAAAATATCAGTTATTATAATCTTTCACTCCTTCAATGTCATTTATTTGCACACAATTATGTACACGATAATATTGAAATAATATTACTCTTGTCGCACTAGCTAGTTTTTTCAATAAATGAAAGAAACCATAGTTGAGGTCCTTTTTATTGGAAATAGCACGTCTTCAACTTCAATTTAAAGCAATTGAATCCCCGATATTATAAATTTATTGCAAGTGACTTCCCAATAGATGGTTTTTACTATTTAAAACACCGGAAAGTTAATTAAAAACAAATAAAAATTGAATTCTGCTTTGCTTCAATTACAGAAGCAGAATTCACGGAAGCTTGCCAGATACTCACAGCAGGGATGGGTGGGTGAGTGGATTTTTTTTTCAATATTTTACTCAAATGGGGTGGGCCCACCCAATGTGAGTGATCTGTTGGATTTCTGACAAACGCATTTCTATACAAATGGATTTGCTCATAAAAATTAGACCGTTGAAAAGAGAATGACGTGACTATGGTTTTGTTGTGTCACTTCATTTTTGTTGTGTTAGAAAAATGCTTTGCTTTGTACTTTTATTACTTAGTTGTATATTTGAGGGCCAACTTTTAAAAACTTATGTTCCAAATAATTTCCTGAACGCGATTTCTAAATTAAATTTTTCCGTCGATAAAAATAATAGAGTTATTAGTACACAAATTTGTCAAAATATAAAAATTATTAATTTTAGAAATTTGGCAATAATTAAATAATGCTTTAAAATTACCAATGACTTCTCGTATTAGGCAATGTTTTATAAACCAACCCAATCATCGACCTAAAAAAGAGCAGTCAAGGGTTAAAAAGTTGAACCGGTGATTTTTAAAGAATTAAAAATATACATTTACAAAAATTAAAAAATATATATATAAACATTTATCTTTTTTAGAAAAAAAAATATACATTTATACAAGTTGAATCGATTAAATCAAGAGGGGTAACAAGTTTTTCAAAAATCGGCCTGTTTAACGGGTTTTGGACAGGTTTTTAATTAGAGGTTTTATAAGAACCGACGAATTTCAATCACGAACCATTCACTGTATTAATTTTGTTTTTATAATTGCCAAATACTCCCTGTAGCACTGTGATAGACTTGTAAAGATCCACTAGTTCCAAAAGGCTGCTTCAATCTTCCAGAAATTCATGAGAAGCCAGAATGTATATGCCACAAAATCGATCCCCCGTCCTCCATTACCGCCACCATATTTGCTTTCCCAATTCCCTCGGACCACTATATTACCTGATCAAACCCCACTTTACTGTCAAAGGAAAATAGCAGATTCAAGATTGGATCCTCCCATATCCTCACAATTCTACCCGAGCTTTTCTTTTGGGTTTTTTCTGCACCCAGTTTCTTCTTCAGTCGGGTCAATTCGATCTGAGCCCTATGACGAAACCGTTGCTGGGAGTTCTCAGAAGAAGAGGAAGAGGAAGATGAACAGGCACAAGTTGAGGAAGCTAAGGAAGTCTCTCAAGAACAAAACGTAGTTTCAGTATTTCTGCCTTTGGTTTAAACTTTAATCATATGGTGGGTTAGTGGTTGCATTATGTGCTTATGGATAATTTTATCAGCATTTTGTTGTGGAAGATATTACTCATTACTGGATGAATGCTTCTCCACTTTTTCTTTGGAATAAAACAAGATTATGTGCTTTACGTCAATTGTTGAGAAATATATTTCGTGGTCAAGTAATTATAAGTATAATGAAAGCTGTGTGACTGAAAATGATCCAGAGTTCATATTATATAAAGCCGATTTGAGTTAGAAATATATGCTGATGGTAGTGCAAATTGTTTGGCTAAACTGATTTAGATGGATTCGGTTATGGTATACTCAAAAGATTTGTTTCTATCTGCCATTTGGTTTGCTTTTCAACGAACTTTTTCAGCACTGCACAGCACACATGCGGACAAACTTTTCGAAATAGAATAGAACAAATCAGTAGATATATGAACGTTTTGATGTGTTCTATTTCTTGGCATTGCACATTCCCTAACCAAGCTTCTATATATTTCCTCAAACTGGTGATGAAAGATAACTCGCACACCCTCTCACACGCACGCATCTAAAGTGATACTAGTTGTGCAGAAGAAGAGAATTCAGCACCAAGAAATTCGAGAAGGAAGCATAAATGCTATTAATTTTGTTTATGTAAATTTCATAAGAACTGAGCAGAACCTCCCACAAGGGAAAACTTGGGAGTGTGCTCACTGTATTCAACTATTGCTGAAGGTGGAAGATGACCAATGCAGATCTCATGCACAGTCGAGAAAAGAGGGAACAGCTCTAACCATCCCCGGTGGCTTAAAACCTCATAAACCTCTTTTGCCGTTGAGACACCCTTCAAAATTTTCAAGACGGAGTTAGATAACTGAGCTCAACCAATTTATTGGGGAAAAAATTCACTTTCATACTATTGATCTATGGAGAGAAATTTCTTCGAATTTACCTGTAATTTCTGGCCTTGTAACATCTCTGCTTCGAGCTCATCAAAAGACCTGTACAGAGAAGTCGAATAAGGATTAATAAGCAGTTCTGCGCCAACATTATTGTCTAGTAATTAGATCGCTCGTTTAGGATGCACCTTTTTCCACCATTTCTGGCAAAAGCCTCCGCACATTTCCTGTTTCTTCCCCCCACTGAAATCAGAATACATCACAACGTTCATATGTCTACCTAATACTGGTGGGAAATTAGGAATTCACCAAAAGGATGGCAATACAAGTTTGGTACGAAGCATTGAACACGACTAGATGTAATAAGTAACTAGATTTTAGCTTTGTTTATACTTGTATACCATCTAGCACTATCGAATTTTCCCTACCAAACAATTCATAGAGGTATTGAGTCTATTGACTAGCCTACTTACAGCAAGTTGTTATTAGATCTGCTACACCGCAGCTCTCAAAGAAAGTAGTATCTTTGACAGAAGGGAAAAGTAGCTTGGAAAAGGCCTTCATTTCCCTCAGACCAATTCTCATAATTGCAGCCTGGTAAATCACACATATTGGTCAATCAACTTCTCCACCATGATGATACCATTGCAATAAGTTTTAACATAACACTTCATTTGTCTTTACCTTGGTGTTATTTCCCATCTCCAACCCGTCCACAAATCCTGTTTCATCAGTTGAACAATAAGCCATTATTTTTTAAAAAAAATGACATCACTACTTGTCGAAAATGACAGTCAGATCAAGCTAGTACAGACCTGCTGCAATGGCCACGACATTTTTCAGTGTACCACATAGTTCAACTCCTTCCACATCTTGGACCTATTTTATTTATGTAGTGTGTGAAGAATGTATACAGAAGCTCATAATTTTGTACTCTATACGTAATTCCATGTAATTAGGCCATCAATGGCATATAAGTTGTTGGAAGGTAACATATTTTCACTTACAGCTGAGACCATGAAGTATGTAGTGTTGAATACATTAACCCATTTTTCTGCAATCTCTTTATGTTTTCTGTATCCAACAGTCGCCTCGCTGAATTTCTCGACTGAAATCTGCAAAAACAGCAGTGACTCATTATAAAACCATTAGAATCGAGAAATAGTTGCCGACACAGAGTATAAAAAGAGAAAAAGTAAAGCTCAATGACCTCATTGGCAATATTTGCCCCCATCAAAACACAACAATTTACTCCAAGCTGTTCAGAAATTAGGGTAGAGATCATGCATGGACCTTCTTTCTTCACTTCCATTCCTTTAATCAGCGAAATTGCTTCAGCATCTTCTCTTATCATCCCAACAAGCTTTCTGCATATGCCCTCCATGAACTGATGTGGTGTTACAAATACCAACATGTTTGCATCCTTCACTGTCCAGTTTTCCATTGTAAATTATCAGTCGAGCTCCACGTGAAAGATTAAATTAAAATAAACAATTGTCCCTTTTTATTTGCCTAAAATTTTCGATGAAGTCGTTCGACGTGGTAACACTACCCTTTTATTAAAATTATAAATTTGCCAGGTATTGATGAAAGCGTTCAAATAAATAAACAAGTCCATGTTTGTTTACCATTATTTCAAAACATTATTTGCTACAATAAGATTCTCCATCACACATTCACCCAATAAAATATTCTACACACAAATCAATAAAATTACCTTAACCTCACATTCTCCAAAAAAATACAATTTATTACTCTATTTTTCTCCCAATAATGGGAGACAAATACACCCTAAATGTCCATCACACGATAGGACGGGTCATATAATCTTGGGAAATGTAATTACCTGCATTTTCAAGGTTAGGGTCTGCAACAACATTTTCACCCAGCTTTATTCCTGGAAGATATTTAACATTCTCCTATGGAAGAAGACATTTATAATATAAATTGCAATAATTGATACAAGAACGAAAGACAAGAAAAATAATAACACGTGACATTAGGAACTGAAAAATTACATTGGTTCGATTGATGAATTCTGAGAGTTTTTCTCCCGTTGGCAGTATCTCCTCAAATACCCACATTCTCACTTCATCTACAAAAATTCAATTCAAACATGTAAATACATAATCAACTGGACAATTAGTCCATGTTTGGTTGGTGAATAATGTATAATCATTCTTGATTAAACATACTTTTTATCTATACATTTCATAGATCAAAACTAATATTTATTTATTATTCACAAATTCCGTAACGTCCCAACTTATAATCATTTAAATTATATTTTAATCAACAACCAAACATACACCATGTAATTAAGGCTTCATTTGATAGATTTTCGCATTTTTTTATTAGTTGTTTCGCTACCTAAATGAGATCGATTTAAACCTATATAAAGGAATCATCATATTTTTATTTTTATCTTCATCTGTACTATCTCTTATTTTTCTCTGTTATCTTCTCTCTCTTTCTTGTTCTTGATTGTGTTCTGCGTGGCCCCGTTTGTTTCGTATTAAAATTCAAACAATCAATATTAACATATTTCACGAGTCCACGACTTTTCAACCACACATTTCGGAGACTTCTATCACAATCTAATAAAAATCTAATTTTAATCATCACCAAACACTCACTAATGTATAATTAATTGTCCAACGACCCAATTTACAAATTAGACGAGAGCAATAAGAAAGAAAAGACGACAAACCGTGGAAAGAGCTAAGCTTTCGGGTGTTGGAGGCAATGAGTTTAGCAGCAACACTGCCCCAATTCCCACTGCCCACAACTGTGACTTTTGATTTGATGGGCGGCACTTCATCTTCAACTCTGGTGGTGGTAGTGGTGGTGGCGCCGTTTTGAATATTAATCTCCGCCTCCACCGGTGGCTGCTGTGATCCTACTGATGGAGCCATGAAGAAGAAAAAGAAAGAAAGAAAAATGGGGGCAGATTGCAGAGGAAAAATTAAGGAATGGAGAAGAGGAATATTAGGAGTAAATGAGGAATGGAATTAAATGGGGAGGGGAATGTACATTTGGGCGGAGAAGCCAGACACGTATCGTCAGTATCAATGTGTGAAATGCTGAATCTGGCGATCTACTCTATACACAACGTGTGACAAACAAAGAAATACCAATTGTCTTTCTTAATTGTCAACTCCACCCCCACACTCTCCTATTTTGGTCTAAAAGCCCATACTAATTAAAATTTGGTCCTTCTTATCCTATTGTATAACCGTTCCTCGATTAGGATTAAGCAAGTTTAGTACGTTAGATTTAACGGTGTTGTAAAGACACGTGTGATGAAGTTTAGTGATTGTTACGTCTAGATCAGTTTATGGAATAATCCAGTTAATTAATTCCATTATTGACGTATAGCTCCCGTTTGATTTAGTTAAAAATCAAAATTTTAGTGAATTTTGATACAAGTTGATGAAATGTGTAGTTAAAAATTTGATAAAAGTTGTGAATTTCATAATATATATGATCGAAAATGAATTTTTAAAAATTAAGATCAAACAAGGGCTTAATGTGTAAAATACACATCAACATCAATTAGATTGAAGCAAGTTTCGGTATGTTAAATTTAGCTCACCGTCTAATTAGTTATGCTATTGGCATTTAAAACGCTTTGTTCTATCATTTTCACGTACCAACCTCTTTTTAATTTTTTAAATAAGTGAATTTTATTTCAAAATTTTGAAATATTTTTCAGCTATTTTGATATGGAGTTTGGAATTTGAATTAAACTCATAATTCTGTGCTAGCCAACGCTCCAATAAGCCCAAATCCAATGACAGATAATAGCACCTATAACTACAATCCAAGTCACAAGCTTGTTCCACGACCAAAAAAAAAAAATATTCTTCAGATAGTTCTTTTATTGAGATTTTCAGGGAAATCGAAGTGTGTTCCTTCGATATTCAAAAGTGGTAAACGCCTTGTGAAATCGGGCCCGGTTTTGGGCAACGGCAAATGAGGCCAGTGCCTCAGGCCCAATTTAAAAGGGGCCTCAAATTATTATTTTTTCTTTTTTTTTTAATTAAATGGAAAATATCAGATTAATGGCCAATTCCTTCCTTCCCGTCTACCCTCTGTACGTGCGCGAGAGAAAAACCCGAAATCCACCCGTAATATGATTTCTAAATTTCTATGTATATGTTTAATGTTTCGAAATGACTTCTGTATGATTAAATGTTTATAGATGCATTTGAAATTTTTATACGATTTCATCAATCCATCAGCTAAGTCATTTTAACGAGCTCGGAAGAAACAAAATTAATTTAGGGATTCCTCATTCCTGTAATTAAATGTGTGTTCTGATTTAGGGATTTATCTAAAACATAATGGTTGGTGTGATTAATTCTGATCTAGGAATTTATGATTTATGTAATGGTTGTTGACCGATCCTGTGAAGTGGGATGAGCTACTTTTCATTTTTTTTATTTTTTATTTTTGGGTAGATTTTTGAGTGAAAATTGGTTCTTGAAGATAAGAAAGTCACCTGTTCGAGTTTGCCTATTTTGGTTTTCTTGGAAGTGGATGAAAGGTGGTCTTTTGTTATCTTGGCTAATTTTCTAATACAACTTTGGCTTGATTTAACTGATTTTGGGGTTTAGGAGGGAATAGGACCGGAAGTGAGGAACTATATGACCAAAGTTCTTGAGGAGGAGGTTGGGTGGAAATTGAGATTTTGGGGGGAGGGGTTTGTTTATTCTAGGTTTGTTAACCAGAGAAATAAAACCCAGTAAAATAACGGGTTCAACCGAAAGTCGGTGAACTGGATACGATTTTATTCGAGTTTTTGACAAAAAAAAAATGTAATGTAAGTATAGAGAAAAGATCTCCGACGACGCTTCCTTGACTTGCCCAGAGTGATGTGAAAGATTATCATTTATATGCACATATAACCAAAAGAAGTTGCTGGGATTAAACAAGAAGGAAGAAGCCGTCGCCTAATAAACTGAGAAGCAGCAGCCACGTAAAGAAAATGAAAATGATGCACGGGAATAGGTTTATGACATTATTGGTCCCACCTATTTCTAAGAGGATATAACACTCACAAAGATATTTAAAATTTCCAATTCAA